>BMAV01016671.1:380451-395847 GCA_019973955.1 Trichonephila inaurata madagascariensis | reverse complement strand
GACCCCCTTGGCGTTGGATGATCTAAATTTATAACCAGAAAATCTGGAAATGGGATCTGGAATTAGTCGCCAAATCTGGGAATGGTACGTGGAATTAGTCACCAAATCTGGAAACGGTATAATGAATCAGTGGTCAAATCTGGAAATCGTTATTCCTGAAGATCCTGATCAGGACAATGGAAAAAAAATTATGAAATTATTGTATTGTCATCGGTCCTTGAAGAGTGTGCAAAATTTCGAATTAATCCGACCTTTTAAAGAGGGTAAAAATCGAGTTCAAAGATTTCGTTACATACAAGTGAAACTTATAAAAGCGTTTTAATAAAAAAAATTCACATTCTCAGAAACTATGCCATTCCAGGTGGGATTCGAAGCCACGATCTTTGGATTAGAAGTCCAACGCGCCATTCATTGTGCTAAAGGGACACAACGAATGATTTTCCTTTCTATATATACTGTTGGACTATTATTTTTGTGTTTGTTACAACAAATTCCTTTATAATTTAATTAACGAATTAAAACATTTGAAAAAATATTAACACAAGTGTCCTTCACTTCAAGTTTAAAAAAAAATGTATATATATAGGAGAGAGTGAACTAATATTAGGAATTGAAAAAATTAATAAAAATTTGTAACGAATAAATGATAATTAATAAATTTTTAAAAAAAGCAAACAGTAACTAAATTTTTGCACATTGTCAGTAATTTTGAAATCACAAAATTTCAAATTGCTGCAAACAGAAAATTATTTAAAGCTGGAAATGTTTTGAAGGAAAAGTTGCAACTTTTTCTATATTTGGTTATCTTTATATATTATTATTAGAATAATAACTTGACCCACATTTTCTTCACACTTTGGTGGTCCTTTAATCTTAGTGTTACTGATGACTAGAGGTGTAGATGGAGCTGATGTATGTTACATCTGTCGATCTCAAAGTCTTCTCGTTGGAATTGTGTTGTAGTTTGGAGAGAGGGTGTAAGCTCAGATATCGTTCTCGTCACTTGACTGAAGTTTAGAAATTATGAGGTCCGTCTGCAGCAGCCTAGTGTTGCTTTATAATACGACTGTAATCTTACTCTCACTCAGCTCACTTATTTGGTAGTCCTGTAGGACAGTTTTCTTCTATGGCTTAAAAATTTTTTTTTTCGGTATAAAACTTAAGAACATTGTTTATATTAATAAAATATTTTAGAGTAATTTTTGTCCATTCAAAATGAAATTTAAATTAATATTGATTTGTTCATTTAAAAATTTTAATGCGACATCTAATGCTCACAATTTTAATACTTATTTAGATTCCTTTGTTTGGCAATATTAGTTTCTTTGTAATGTTGTTTTCTTAGCTGAGTTTATTTGAGTCTGTCATGATCACAGGAGAAACTTTACCGGGGATTTAATTTTTGTGATCATGAAATATAAGAATTGGACTTTTAAAATTTGTTGTATAAATAAGCATGTGTGACTGTAGCAGTAATATTTGCTATTACTCATAAAAAAATATTCTGTTTTAAAAATTTTTATCATTATAATGTATGTTTACTGAATACTAACTTGATACTTTTCAAGTTCATAAACATATTTCGAAAAAAATAAATGGTAAATATTTTTTATCAAAAACTTTAAAGTTGTAAATTGGTTTCTTTGAATTGGATTTTTTAAAAAATTTTTGAGTCAGTAAAGTTTTGGAATTCTGTTTAAAACAGTTATTGTAAATTTTTATTTTCTCTGTTTGCTCAGAAAGTTATCGGCTCATTTTTGTTTCATTTACGCATTTTGTACGCAATTTACTGAGTTTACTTTTAAGTTAAATTCCGTTTCAGTTGAACAAAAATGTTTAAGTTTGCCAAATATTATATTATCGTCTTATTTTCATGAGCCCGAAATAAAAACTAGTGTCTGTTTTTGATGTATTATTTTGCAATTTTTATTTCTTGCAGAAAACTGTTAATTTGTTGCTTTTTAGATATATGTGCATTCTCTGACTGAATGTATATTGCAATTTTTATTAAAATGCAAATTAAGAGTATGATAAGTGCAAGTTTCTTTATAAGAATTTATAAAGTCTTCATCTAAAAGATATTGTTTATGATGTGCTTGTAATTATTAATTATCAGTGTGATAGAACAATTTTTTACATGTTGAATAATTTTTTTTAATTATTTTTACATTAGTAGAAAATAAGTTGATAAAATTTATATTTAACATTTTTATTCATGTTAATTGAGTGTATTTAAATCATTGACACTGTAGTTTTGAAAGCTTCTGGCTCCTGTCATTTTAAATTTATTGAGCATTTTAATTGTTTTTAATAATGAAAAAGGAATCTGGGTGATTGATTTTTTGATTCAACATATTTTATTAAAGAAACCTTGACATTTTATAAATAAAAGTGCATTCTTCCCACAACCTCACTAAATAGAAATTTTACTTTTAAATATTTGAACAAAAAGCAAAAATGCATGTTACATAGAATGTTGGATGTATCATTTTTGATTTTAATAGAATTTAAATCATTATCGATGTGCTTTTAAATGATTATTTATATTGACTTTTTTAATTGTTTCCTATTTAAAAAATTGGAATTGTTGATAATTGATTGCTTAAACAACAAAATATCAAAAAAAAAAAAAAAATCTCAGCATTTTATATATAAAAAACGTAATCTCATATTTGGTGATTCAACGTGCTTAAATTTGGAAAAATTGTTCCATTATTTAAAATTTGACTTTATTTTACAATTTAACTTCTTCAAAAGCATTTTATTTGAAATTACTTTTTCCACTTGTTCAGTAAGTTAAATAGTGTATTATTATTTCTTAAGAGTAAATAATTCAATTTAATAAAGTTATGTATTTTTCGAACAAAGGGTGGGGGAATTTTTTAGGTGTATCATTATATGAGAAAAGAAAAAAATATGTATTTTCTGTACTGTTACATGTGTTCTATATACTTTGATGTAAATTTACGTATTGATGTGATGGTTATAAAACAGAGACTTAATTTATGATTTCAATATTTAGATGCATGGTGTTAATCTATTGTTATCTTGTTTGAAATATGGGTACATATTATCACAGCAATCCCCAATGATTCAGATAACTCGCCAAGTTGGCAACCCTAATTTCGCATGTGTCGTATGTGCTGAATTGGCAATGGTGTGCTTTTTAGTTTTCATATAATGTCGCCAATGGGGTGTGATAATACGCAAGTACTGAAATGTGTTGTTTAGAATATTTAAATTAGGTTTGAATAATGTCCAAAAGTATTTAATTTGACTAATGACTACATTTTAAATTCACTGTTCTTTTGTCACTATAATGTTTAAAAAATGAAGTTTTTAGTAAAAAAAATTACTATTTATATCATATTATCAGGCCAAAAATATTATGGGATGTTGCCTTAAAGATAGTGAAAGAAATTTCTTTTGAGGTATATGCAAGTGTCTTTTTTTTTTCTAAAAAAAGATTAGTCAGTATAAGTATTAGTTAGTGCTTTTAATTGTTTAGCATTCTTACTGGACTTCAAAACTATATAATAAAAGAAGATAGAATTTATATAATTGAGTATTCATTTCACAAACAAATGCTTTCCTCTCTCTAAAATAGATAACTCTTTAAATACAAGTACCATTCTAAGATTCAGTTTGCCAGAATCAATACAAATAATAAAAGAAAAACACATTTTAGTATTGATTTTGTCAAACTGACATGAACTGTGCTGCAAGTGTTGGTCTTTACTTTAGAACAGTTTTGATGAAAAGTGCAGGATGTCAACATTTTTTATTTGTTCATAAAATCTGAACTTCCTCTGCTGTGTAGACAGGGCTGATGCACTTTAAATCTGTTGAGCTCTGAGTCCTGCCATTGTATGGTGTGGTAGTTTGGAGAGGGGGATACCAGTTCTGTGTGGTGTTGTCCTCGTCGCCTAATTGAGGCTCAAAATTTTAAGAGATCCATGTTGCTGTATAGTGTGATGTTATTATAGCTCTCATTCTCACTCATGTGGTATAAATCTTTGGCTTTTGTTAAAAATTTACCTTAAAGAACTTTAAACTCATATTTATGTGTTAATAATCAATATATTCTTTTTTATAAAAATGAATGTGAATTTTTGAATTTGTTGTATTTATTTGAAATATAATTTAAGAACTTTTTATGTAAAATCCATGTTGAGAATTTTTTTGGAATATTTCTAAACATGCATGAGAAAAAATGGAGTGAAAAGGATTTTGGTTCAGAACTTCATACATATTTCATTTACCTTAGAAATCCACTTGTAATTAATATCTGTCATCCTTTATTTGTCACTAACTGCCTTCAATCATCAGAAAACATCATTTGGGTCTAGCAGTATTACATATTGCCATCTTAAAGATGACCTACTGTTCTCTCAAGTTCTTTAATATATGTTTAAAGCAAGGGTTTCAAACTCAAAGGCTGACTTGGACCAAATAAATTATATTCTAATTTAAGTGGGCCACACAAAGAAAATCAATATTCACTGAAATGTAGGTTTATTTCAAATAATATACTACAATAAACATACGTAAAAGAACAAGAAAAATTTAACATTTTTGTCCTGACACTTGATATTTCTTCTCTGCTACTATCTTTCTTATTTTGGGAGAAATTTTGATACTTTATTATATATTATTGTGTGGCAATATACTGACAGGGCTACACACAAAAATGTTCGTTGTGGGCCGTGAGTTTGACACCTCTGGTTTAAAATGTGGAGATATCCCTTTTTTTTTTTAATGTCTCAATGCTTTCTTTTCATTTTTCGGAAATATGTCTAAACACTTAAAATGTTAAGACATATGTCTAAAAATCTTAATGCTGACTGTATTGTTTTAAGATACTAGTTTTCTGTAATAATATTGGTACTTGTAGAAGTTTATATTAATGAATTCAGCATATTTAATATATTAAATGTAACCTTTTTAGAAGATTTTTAACAGGTAGCTAAATATTTGCATCACATATTTATGAAGAGATATTTTTAAGGAATTTCGATGTGCAATATTCCTTATACTACAAATACATTTGCATGAGTTTAATAAGATTTTTTTAAAATGCATTTTTTGCTAATCTTGCTTTAAAATAATTGTTTGATTATGTTTAAAAATATTTAACAAAGATAGCTTTAAAAACTAATGAAAATGTGCTTTTCTTTTATAGATATTCTTTTCCTAAATATCAACTCTCAATGATGTGCAGGCATGGAACAAATTCAAAAGAAATGCATTGCTGATCTTCATTTCTTTGATTCAGTGTAGCTGTGTTAGTGAAAGTGATGGGAAGAAGTAAAAGGAGTTTGTAAAATGTAATGTAATATGCTCATTTTTAAAAACCATTATGCCTGAAAAGGAAGAGTCATACATTTCGGAAAATGATAATGTAGTTTGCTCTCCTGATTATCAGGATTTAACTTTATCCAGGGAAACTCTCCATTCGGATAATAAAAAAGGAATTCCTTTGTCCAGCCAAATGGAAGAAAATAGCGTACCAGCTTGCCATACAGCATTTCCTGTAGATTTAAAGGAAGTTTTTGAGTTAACTAACCCTAATACAGAAATTCATCAAGCTATTCTGAGACCTCCAAATGAAATGAGTGCAGTGCCTATGCAATATTCACACACTTCACAAATGCTCCATTCTCCAAAAGAAACTCAGGAAGATAGTTCTGAAAATGAAGTTACTTGGAGGCATGTATTGCGAGATTCTAGTCATTCGGATGAAATGAATGAGAGGACACAGCTGCTTCATTCCATGAAAGATCATTCTGCCGAAGAAAGAAGAGCTTGGGACACAATTGATGAACCTCAGAATCTAAGTGAAGAAGCAGTGTCTGGAAATGAGATGCTGCATCCACCTAAGTCTTCTCAAATTGCTGTTATTAGCAATCCAGAAGCATGGAGTCATGTCATCAAACAAACTTCTGATAGTGATAAACAGCACATTCATTCTGCCGCTAAGGATCGTTCACAAATATTATCTTCTAATGATCATGGACCATGGAATCATGTTTTAGAAGAAATGCCAACTCCTAGAGAAATAACACATTCATCTCAAATAATTCATTCTCATTCAGAATCTGCCCAATTAATAGATGGTCATAAACAATGGAATCATCTTATAAGTGATCCGTCTAGACATCAAGAAGTTGCTAATGTTCCTCCTATGGATTTATCTGGAGACTGCACTAAATTGACTGATCTAATTCCTGATCGAAGAGATGTATCTTGCCAAGTTGATGATATTCCGTGCCATACTTCGCTGAATGATAATCATCGTAGTCCTCAGGATGCTTCTGGGCAGAAAGTGAAATGCTCTGATTCTCAAAATAAGCATATTACTGTTACTTCATCTCTTGAAGAAGTTCCTCAAAGCATGATTAATCTCACAATTGTTACTGAAGCACCCAGTAGCTCCCCACAAGTAGTTGTTCATAATGGTATAAAACCTGAATTGTATACTCAAGAACGCCATTTGGTGGTGCAGGCTGGCACGAAAGCTCAAAATACCACAAAAATATCTACTACTTACGCTTGTAATCATTGTGGTAAAGTTTTTGGTGATAGTCGCAGTTTGCAAAGACATATGTTAATACATATAGGTTTGCGACCTTATCGTTGTCCTGTTTGTGGCAAAGCATTTATGCTTAATGGTGATTTGACTCGGCATATTCGAATACATAGTGGTGAAAGACCATACGCTTGTGATATCTGTGGTCGTCGCTTTACTCTTAAAGGAAATCTGATGCAACATTTTCGAACCCATACTCCAGAGAAACAGTATGCTTGCACCATTTGTGAAAAGAACTATGCTCAGAAAGATAGTTTACATAGGCATATTCGAGCTCATTTTGGTGAGAAACCTTTTGAATGTACTACTTGTAGTAAAAGATTTACTTTGAAAGGGGACTTGAGTCGTCATATTCTGATTCATTCAGGTGTCAAACCCCATTCTTGTAAATATTGTGGGCGACAGTTTGCCTTGAAAGGAAACTTAACTCAGCATGTGAGGACTCATGTTCGTACTCAGAGTAAAGGTAATGAAAGTTCAAACAATTCGTATAATAATAAAAGTCAAGCAGAACCTCAACTTATATGTGATTTAAGTTATTCCCATGCCCAAAAGACTTTTGTTTCTGTGCCAAATAGTGCCTCTTCATTGAAATTACCTCATATTATTACTTCTAATCAGAGTACTAGTCTTACTAGCTCTCATCCGTATGTACAAACATCATCACCTTCAGACAGTAATCATCAATCTCCCTCTGTGGGCTTATCTTTTTGTTCTGAATGCTCTAAAACATTTCCTTCGCCTGAAAGTCTTCATGAGCATGTTCAGCTCATTCATGAACAATCAACTCGTTTGGCATCCAACCGGTACTTGTGCAATATATGCCAAAAGGAATTCTGTCTCAAAGGTGATTTGACAAGACATTTAAATAGTCATAATGGTGTGAAGCCTTATGAATGTGAACACTGTAATAAAACATTTACTTTGAAGAGTAACTTACGCCAGCATTTGACTACCCACAGGTTGGACAAAAATTTTGCTTGTCCAATGTGTTCTAAATCATTTGGAAATAGACGTAACTTAAATCTGCATCTCAGGAGACATGAACAAGCTAGGGCTAACTTCACATGTACAAAATGTGGCAGGTCATTTCTAGCTAAGTCAGACCATTTTTTCCATGATTGTGTTAAAAATGAGACATCATCTTCATCATTAGAAAATCCTCACACACCCTTGTCTACGAATGCTGTAATTGGCAATACACCTCCAGACTCTCCAGAGGAAGCTATCAACACTACGCCATTAACAATTCAAACAGATGTTGAACTTCCTAATGAGACTGTTCCTCTATCTACACTGCCAGTTAAGAGAGAAACTTGCCATTTGCCTTGTGATGATCGAGAACTAGCAGATCCTCTAGAATGCAATACTTCAGGTTTAACATCAGTGAATGGTGCACAATCCTTTTTAGGACCATTTTATCGCCATTTGTATTTCTCTACCTCACATCAGTCAATGATACCAACTTTAAAAGGTTTGCTCCATGCATCAAATGGAGAAAGTAATATTGCTGATTTTAATAGAGCAGCTAAAACTAATTAATTCTTTATTATAGTCAAGACTAGAAAATATTGTGGTTAGTTAAAAAAAAATTGTGCTTCTGTTTTTACATTATTTATAGACTTCGGAATGTTCATAGTTATTTAAAATATTAAAGATATAAAGGGTATGTTTGATATCAGAAATTTTTATAAGGCTCAATATGTTATTTTACTCAAGTTTCAAACTAATATATGGTATTTTCAAAATTAAATTGAAATTAATTTAATGACATTCTCTTACTATAGATTATCTTTGTCTTTTTAATCATTTAATTCAGTAAATGTTAATGAGGTTTTTTAAAAATTTTTGCTATTTAACATTTATTTTTATCTTCTGTATTTTGTGTTAATTATGGAGTTAATTCAAATGTTTTTTTTTTTTTTGATAACATTTATGGGAATGTTTATCTACTAGTTTTATAATTTTTTTATTATATGTACATGAAAATAGGTTAATTAAAAAAAAAAAAAAACTGTGGTAATTATTTGGTGCTATTATTTCATTTGATGCTCATCATAACTTTTGTTCTGGTCATTTTTTTAAAATTGCATGGTTTTATACATGATCATGAAAATTTTTTTATGGATAATGAATTATTTATTCTTAACTATTGTTAGAAATTTCTTTTGAATAGTCTAGTTCTCTTATGAAACATTCATAGTTTTCATGAATAATTTTAAAATTGCTGATTGTTTTTTTAATGAAATATTTAATATTGATTTTGAAATGAAAAATCTTCTGATTTTCCATTATTTTTATGCAATTTTGAAAGAATTTTTAAGATATGAATGAATTTATAATTTAATTTTTTTCCTTTCAACTGAAGTTTCTTATCTAATTCTTTTACAGTTGAATTGTGATAATGAATTGTAATGTACTTATTTAAATTCATATAAATCTGTTTTGGTTACTTATTGAGATGCACTGTTTTATTTTAATTAATGAAATTTTAATTAAGTTAGTTCTCATTTGAGAATTCTTGTTAGTATATATATCTTGTTTTTATTTCAAGTAACAATACTGTTTTTAGAAGAATTTTTTGTCATTTTGAATTTATTTGTATGTTAACTATATATTTTTTCTTCAAACACTAAAATTACTTTTTATAAATACCTTCACATATTAAAAGGCAATAAAATAAATGAAAATGTTTATATTTTACTAAACATTTAATTTAAAATTCAAATATAATGCAGTATGTGTTCTATAAACACCAGATTTTTATATTATAATCAATTCAGAAATTATTAAATTGCAAAAATTGAAACTAACTTAAAATTTAAATCAAAATTGAAAAGAATTTATTTTCTCAGAAAAACAAAGTTGTGCTGTGAATATATGTTTGAAATTTGAAAGAAATTTGTTAGCTCATCATTTTCGTATATTTGGTTAAATATTTAGCCTGTTTAATATTTGAATTTCTTTTTCATCTATTAAAAAAAAAACTAAAAGTAAAATTTTAAAGTTGAACTTTCGAATCACATAAGCCAGTGGTCTTCAAACTTTTTCAACTCATGAAACCCCTAAAACTCGAAGGTGCTTTCGTGGAACCTGTAGAACTAGAAAGTTTTTATGGAACCCTATTCCATATACATAATTCAAAGAATGTATCTCAAAATAATATTTAAAGTAAATCAACATATGTTATAGGCACTTTATGTAAAGGCAATTAAAAAAGTATAGCATTCATTATTGAAAAATTCTAATTTAATTTTTTAATATAATTTATTCATTAATAATATTAATTTGTGATCCAAGTGTCACCTATTCATGCATTATATTTTGTAACTGGGATATGTGCTCGCTTTTTTTTACACAAACTGTCAAAATCTAGGTCAATTGAGATTAAATGCAATCACATTACAAATTCTGAGTTTAATTTGTTTTTATGCTTTGTTTTTGTAACCACTTACATTAAAAAATGTATTTCACTTAAACACAATGTTCTGAATGGCATTAAAATGTTTAAAGCTGTGTGAGAAATCCCGTGTACTTTGCAACCTAAGTTTTATAAGCTGTTCTTACTTAATTTTGGATTTTAACATTGGATATGTTGATAAGTTGTTTCCTCTCCTTCATTATAGGTGTTTTTTCCACAAATGCAAAAAGGTGCATTTTCATTAGAATACTATTTAATTTTGCAAGACATTGTGCTAATATGAGTATAAAAATTATCCTGTGGAACCCGAGATAGCAAACAATAGAATATTCACAATTTAGTAGGAAGTATATATATAAAGATAAAATGTTTTAATAATCATTTATTATATATTAATGAAAATTTTTAAAGTGTTGCAAAATAAAGTTATAATATATAAATAAATTTTTTAATTTTAATGAATGGGGGGTGGGGATGAGCTTTAAATATGTGTAACTATACAAACTTCATAGAGAAGATGAATATCCATTTTACATACGTATTTATTTCTTCTCGATTTTTTTATTGTGACTTGTGGAACCATTGGGTTCCATGGAACACACAGTTTGGAGACCACTGACATAAGCTAATTTAAAATAACTATCTGGGTGTTCAAAATTAGGTTTTTTAAAAGTATAGTGCAATTTTTTACTAATATTGAATCATTAATCTAGTAAGCAATGTTACAATTTGTTTTACATGTATCCCAACCTTATCGTTCTGACATTGCAAACAATAGCCCAGTAATTCTTTTGTGTCATCTGAGGAAATTTTATTAAGAATTTAGCAATATCTGATGTCAATCAGCATCAGTATTGAGCGAACAAGACTCAATGAAAATAGCAATAATAGTGTTTACATGTTGGGGAGCAAAGAAATTTTATTTTTATATAATAGCAAAAACCTCAATATTGTTGTACAAATGTTATGGCAACGTTTTTCTTAATTTTTGACAGAAAGGAGGGAGGTGTTGTCTTCTAATATTTATTTCTTTAAAGGGTTGTAAAATTATATGATTGGTCTTGTTAATTAAATGCATTTAAAATAATTTTCTTAGCAAATTTAAAAATGAGAATTTCCATTGTTGAAAGAATTAAATTTACTAATTATGTTTTGATTGCTTATCATACTTTCCCTATTATTTGATTGGTACACCTGATGTAAATTTATAGTGTTAGTATTTTACATATACAAAAAAACAATTAGGTAAATTCTCATAATATTCATATTGTATCAACTTTGTTAAAAGTATCTCATATTGTTTTTCTAGAACGTGAAATTTTATTTAGATGTAATTTATAATTGTAACTTTTATTATATTTAGTATAAAATTAAAATATTTTTGTTTTTAAAATCATAAAAAATGTTAATTTGTATTCTACTTAGTTCAAATGCGACAATGACCATATGAATTAAATTCAGTTCAAATGTCTTAGACTTTTTTTTCTGTTTATTTTAAATTCTACTGCTAATTTCTAGATGTTTAAAACTAACAAATTATTTTTTTACCTATTCTTTTTTAAAATTAAAAGAATTAGTTCAATTTTTTTTTATGAATTTTGTTTTGAGAGAAAATATTTAAAATAAGTTGTTACTTAACAAAAAACTTGGTTTTTTTTCATAAAGATTTTCATGATAATTTCTAATGAATTAAATGGTATTAATGTAATTTTCTCATTGTGAATACCATTATAATTGTTTTTATATGAACGTGTTTTTGCCTTACAATGAGGTACTTAAATTTCACATTTTTAGTCGATGATATTTTTTAATTTCAAAGTATTGTGATGAATTTTTGGAATGCAAATGTAATATAAATATGTTTTCTTCCTACTGTATCCATTTTCCATATTCTTTAATTATTGTATTTTATTTTTTTTAAAAAAAATCTTACTAGATACTCATAAGTAATTTCTTTGTTTTACTTCTTGCAATATATCACTAAAATGCCGGAATCAGTTACATCTATATCAGTGATTCTCAACCTTTTTTCGTTGCGATACACTTTTAAAAATTTCAGAATTTGGCGACACACTAACAATAAAATAAGTTTAAAAGAAGTATACTTATATCACATTGGCATATCTAGTCCTGCAGAAGCCCTGCTTCAAAATTCCTTGACTCACCTATTTTGGAGTCCCCTTATATCTTATGTTCTTTTGCTACACATGTTGGGGCCCCTACAGCTAGGGGACCCCGTATCATTGATATGATGGTAGCTGCGCCTCTGACTTATATGTAATACACTTCCATCTATCCACGAAAAATTAAGTTAAATATAACAAGAATACCTTTAGTTTATTTCTATAAAACAGCCAAGTGATTCGGTTCCAGATTTTTTTTTTTTCTCTCAAAGTATAATTAATAATTTTGAAAAAAATTGGCGGTACACATAAGTGTTATGGCACAGTGGTTGAGAATTACGGATCTATATTATTGTTTTCATTACGAATATTTTATTTCAGTAGTATGCATAAATGACTGTATAATCTATGCAATAAATGCAAACCTACTGAACTATGCAATATACAAATATTAATCAGGATTATATTTATCTTCAAAACATCTCTTTTAGTGATATGTACTGAGTAATTAATGGGAAAAACATAGTCTGTTGCTTATAAGTTTTTTTATTAGTGTAATGTTGAATTCTCTTAATAGATTGACAGAAATTTCATTTTCATTTAAAATTTTTACGGCATTAGCTAAACATTTTCAAGTTTTTTTTTTAAGAAAATATTTAAAGTTTAATTTAGTTGTGTGTGATAATGAATAAAAATATTTATTTTTATTGCAAATATCATATTGTAATATTTGGATCTGAAAATTTTTCATTTCAATATCATTTTATTAATTTTTTTATAGTGAAAAGATCATTTTTGGAGTGAAGACTCTCCCTCTATAAAAAGTGCTTAATATATGAATAGTTTTAAGCAAATGTTTTTATGTATGAAGTGTAAATAGGGCAATAAAAAAAAACTTGTTGGATTTTCTGTTTGTGTTTAATGTGTTGTATGAACTGAACTCTACTCATAGAATTTTAGTTCACCAGTACTTTGGAAGAATGTATATTTTAAATTGTTAATTTTCTGTACAAATTTTTAATCATTCATTGTGAAATATGCTGTGCATAATATGTGGTAGTTATATAAAAATGTGTTTAACATTTTATGTGTTTCATTTTTTTCCATGCTCTGACATTTCTAAAAAATTTTTAGTTGCATAAACATCACATTACATATTTGAATATCCATTCATTACATATATTAAAATACCCTTCTGAATAACAATCTGCACTCTTTTAGAATTGGATAGATTTGATCAAAACTTTTTGTACTTTTAAAATGGATTTAATATACAATATAAGATTTAAATTATGTATATAAATTGTTTCTCTAACTACTGTTATTTAATATATAATTATATACAACACACATTTTCTGATAGTTCACATAACGTAGAGGTTGTCTTGTTTTTCGTCATCCTTGCCATGTTTTTCGGTTTTGGGTAAACCCCTATTTACCTAATGTTGAATTTTTGCAAATTTATCGAACTAAATGTCTTTTTGACAGCTGTGTATAGAGCTACTTACATTAAAAGATTTAAATTTCTAACTGAAGGGGAGTGTAGCGTTTAAAACTTAAGAAACCAATGTTAATTAAATTGAAATCTAATTAATACATAAATTAACTGATTCACAAGTTAATATTTATAATGGGAGGGATATAAATCTGGTGCTTCCAAAACAAATTTTCAATATTTGGCATCAATCTTGTCAGGTTTAAAACCTAATCTATTGTGAGTTAAACTTGACAAGATTGATGTTTTGTCAGGTTTAATCAATACTAGAGCCTATTCTTTTTATTTTGGAGTTTGGCAACCACGCTGAAATTTCTTATCACTAGGAAAAGCAATTAAAAACTTTCTTACAATACTCCATAATTTGGTATAAAAGACGTGTCTTTTTAAAGCCAACATTGCTGTCATCCATTTCTGAATTTTAATTTAAGATCTCCATTACGCCTATTCCGATTAGTTCCTCTTGTAATATGACTTTTTTCTCGATGTGACCGTATGTGAATTCATTGAAGTTTCCAAAATATAAAGATATTTGTCAAATAAGTAGGAAAAAATTCTGCCATCTGCAAGCAATTATGGCGTGCGCTGCAAAAAAGCCCACAACAGCATTATCTATCTTTTATTTATGAAGAAAATTTTTTGTTTTGTCTGCACAAGGCGCTGGCTTCTAATTTATTCCTGTGCTCAGTGTAATCCCTATTTTTTTTTTATTTCAGATTAAAATGAAGTTTTGAAGGAAGAGGTTGTGTTTTAAATCTCTCTTTATATTTGAATAGCTACTATTGATTTTTTTTCATGTGTGAACCATAAGAAATTAATGCTTACATCAAAATAAATACTTTTATCGCTTCTGGTACTTAAAGTAAATAAACTTTGTCTTTGACACTACATAATTTGTTTGTGGTTAGTAGTTAATTATAACGCTATAATTTTAATTGAATAGGCAGATATTGCATTTTTTTTAAGTATAAAAATAATAACTACTGTATTGTATTTTTTGGAGTGAGTGAGTGAATATTAACGTCGCACTGTTCAGCTAAACGAGGGCTTTTGGCGACGGACCACGTAATTCTAAACCATGGTCAAGTGACGTGGACGACGCCTGAGCTGGCACCCCCTTCTCCTAGCTACCACACCAACTTAACAGGAACATCTATTTTTGTCCCGAAAAATAGTTAATGTCAAAATTTAAGCGTCTTATGTTTTTGTATGTTAATGAAAACCTAAGAAAACGATTTGACATCTTATTTTAAGTGAACGGTGTATATAATTAATTTTACAGTGGAATATGTATCATTAATTAGCTCTAACGGATTAAATTTCCCAAAGTGAAGTATTTTGTTTATGTATATCTCTTAATTTTCAATGTAGTGATCCAAAAAAAAAATATTGCATGAAAAAAACTGCAGTAAATCATAATGCGGTAGATAAAGCATTAACATTCATCGCTCTCCTACACAGCGGGTCTTACTAAGCTCTAATAAAGCTCGAGCCTTTTGAAAGTAACTAGACATTTGCCAACTTGACTCTATCGTCAACATTTCACTGTTTTTCATTGAATCGCCATTATAATTTAAGAAAAGTCGTTGCTTGCGAATATTACAATTTTAACATAAAATAAATACAACAGAAAGATATATTAATGTATTACACTTTCAGGTATAAATTATTTACTCTATTTTAAGCATTCATTACACAAAACTTTTAACAATGTGTTACTTTTGCTGGGCAGAGATCAGCTTAAGGAGGTATTTTCAAAAATCGACCC
>BMAV01016671.1:351645-371168 GCA_019973955.1 Trichonephila inaurata madagascariensis | reverse complement strand
GTTGTCGTAAAACATGGATAAACCCATTTCTAAGTTATACATTTCAAAAATTCTAGTTGAGACTCTGTACAGACGTCTGGGCTATAAACAGGCCAAATATTATTTTAATAGAAGCATTTTTCACAAAAGGAGAACACTTGGAAAATGGGTCATTCTATGTTCATTTTTTGTCATAATATTGTACTTAAATAATTTTTTATTGTAATACTATTCTTAAAACAATTTTATATCATTTCCTAATCTAAGTGACACTAAATATCATAAATATTATCCATTTATACGCTGTTTCAAAATCAGGGCTCGGAACGTAGTCGGATACCTTAACAGATCTTCAGTCTATTATTTTTCTGTTACATTTATTGATGCGTTTCATAAATATGTTTTGTTATGTTGTGGCATAGCCATCCTGTGATAGCTATGACGTGTTGGATCCGCGGAAGCTAGAGGTGTGGGATTATCTAAAGGATGAGACATTTTATAATTCTTAATACAACTTTTATTAAGAATAACTTAAATTACTTATATCTAATGAACAACTTTCTTTAAGTGAGAATAAGCCACAAATTAGACTGAATATTTAAGTCAGATCGCACAACTAGATCACTTATCCTAAATATAGTTAATTATCTGCATAATCTAGCTTTCTATATTATAATATCACTTAGAAAGTAACCCTCCTACCTTGGTTGAAGACTCATCTATTCTGCTTCTTGTAAATAGGTGTACTCAGGTACTATATCTCTTCCTTATAAATATTATTATCGAAGGTGGGCGTTTCCTTCTTCCTTGTGAGTAGGCCGTCTAAACACTTGTTCCGAACTGTTCCGCACTAAGCTTTCTCTAAGATTGCCCTTCTCTCTCACTAAACCTTCTATCCTTTTAAAGTATATCTTATTTGCATTTTTGCTTTGTTTTTCTTCTTGGTATTGGGTTGGAAAAGTTTTGCCATTAATCGTGGCCGTCAAAGAACGTAGGAGTTATGTTAGAAGAACGCGAGAGATGTCACAATGTAATTGGGACCACATGACAGCAGTGACGTCTTACGGCTTCTTGAGACCCTGGGATATTATCCCTGGCGTAGCTAATCCCCTGTGGATCCTGTATCAAAATTCCTTGGGGGGAAGGGGGGGCTCGTTTTTGGAAATGGAAGCTTTGTTAATCGGACTATTGCTAATATTTTACGAGTTTTTCTTGCCCATGTTGGGGCCCCAGTAGCTTGGGGGCCCCGTATCATTGATACGGTGGTAGCTACGTCCCTGGCTTCTATGCAAAAGTAGGCTCCACCTATGACTCTTTGAAGTAGGCAGTATATAGCATACGTTGTCAACAATGGCGTACACAAAAACTTTTCAAGGGAAGGGGGGGGGGGGGCCCAGGGTCGAAAGTCCTCTATTTTCGTATCAGACCTCAACATGCCGCCAAACAAATCCTTTTGATTTTATTGATTTTGGGAACAAAGAAGTAAAACATAAATTATTAAATTAATAATTAACATTAATAAATAAAATTAAATTTTATTAACAACTGTTCAATTAAATTTTTAGTACTATATACATAGGATTAGCATCAATCCTAGAAAAATATCAAGGGCTATGGTGGGGGTGGGCGGTCCCGTGTACCACCCCTTGTGGGCGCCACTGGTTGTCAAATATTTGTATAAACGGTAACAAATACATGTGCGTGACTCACAATCTCACAAACCGATTCGACCGATTGCCGTCGATACCAGAAATAATGGTGTATGTTGGTAGGACATGACATAATAATGCAATTTTACCACTGTTAGTTGGTAAAAAGTTTGAAAAACGTTCGTTAAAGTTTAACGATCAAAATTACTCTTTGGGCCGAGTTGAGAACGAGATAATGCGCATTCTCACCTTCTTTCCTCCGATGACCCGGGCTAAATTGGTTGATACCATGAAATGTTCCTGCATAGGAATTGACTGCGTGAAATCAATTCAAAATTATTACGGTAGTTGAAAGGCAATACTACAGTAGCGAACACAGAAATTTTTCAAGGATGGGAGGGGTGTCCGGGGTCGAAAGTTCACCATCCTTGTATTTTGCTCCTTTTGATTTTATCGATTTTCGGGAACAAAACACAATAAAAAACTAATTATTGAATAAATAATTAGCATTAATTAACTAAATTAATCATTAATAACAAATACTTAATTAAATGTTGCGTATTATATACTTAGAATTATAATCAATCAAAAAAAAATTAACGGCTTTGGGGGCGGGGGTTGTGTGCGCCCCTGCAATACTACTATATAAAATGTGTGCGAAGTACAACGTAAAATTTTATATTATTTCAAATGATCAATTTAAGACCATTTTGATATAATATACAGTAATATTTTTAATTTAATAGAGCAGAGAAGACTTTAATGTTTTTCATTAAAAATTTCTTTGGAAAGAGGCTCGAATATGTACTTTTTTAGTTATAAACCAGCTACTGTATTATCCAGGCAATTGTAGTGAGATCCACGATTAAAGCTTTTTAACTCAACTTGGATCGTTACTTAATTCTGAAATACCCACGTGTGTTGCTTTCTCTGCGGCGGTACTCTTTCTGCGGGAAATTCAGTTTCACAGGCGAAAAGTTCACTTCCGAAAATTAATTTGAAAAGTAAGATTTGACAACCCTAGAAGAAGTGGCCAGGATTATCAGTATGATGATTTTAGAATTATATAGCCAAAGAAGCCTCGAGAAGTCTCTGGGATCGACTCTTCTGGAAATTTTCATGAAGTTCCATAAGAAGAAGGTCGAGTTTAGAATCAGAGAGTGCGTTAACTGCGATAACACAAAGATAACTTATCTGTCTGAATTCATGCAAGTTGAACTACTTTAGAAAGCCGTTTTTGAGGGCTGTAAAGCTTGTTTGTAACGAGTACTTTTTCCTTTACTGTAAATAATCTGCTATAATATTTCCTTGCGGATATACGGCAATTTATCTTTATCTAGTCTTTGTTCGTCCTTGTCTATTAAAAAATCCGTTTTTATTCAATTAATTAAAGTCATCAGCTGCTTTCCCCATGAAGGTTTGCATTAATACATTGTAACAAATCATTGCGAGTCATATCAACCAAACTACATCACACACATGCGCGCATGACGATTTAGAAAATAGTTCAGATGTCACCTTTATTATATGATCATGGTTCAGAAGAATTATGACGTGCGTTGCCAACATCCACTATTACAATTTTAATATGACGTAAATCAGGCAATTCTAAATTAAAGGTGTATGAAATAGAGAAGAAAACCTTTTAAAAAGGCTTTTGTGTACCTCATTTATAAGTGTGGTAAATAAAAGTATACTATAAAAGGTAGTATTAATAAGAAAAATAAAGCGAATGCTTGAAAAAAAATGAAGTCTAAAATTTTATAAATACCTAGTCTAAGTCGATTTGACTCTACCTTTTTATTCAACTGATTAATATCTATTTGGTTTTTGCTTTTATATTAAGAGGTGAAAAGTTGGTGTTATTTGTTTTGTTAGGTACGTGTTTCTCCTCTTATACAAACATTTCTGCAAGTGGGCCTAAGAAAAAAAGAAAATCTTGTGATGGGCTGTAAAACTTTATTTAAAGAAAAGCAAAAGAAAGTTTTATGCAACAAAAACACACACACACTCACAAAAAATAAGTATATTTAGAAAGTATTTTATTATTAAAACGAGTTGAATAAAAATACTACTGTTTTCCTTGTTTTTTCTTTTCCCCCTTTTTAGAATTTAAATATATAACTTGCATAAAATTGTTCGAATAGTAATTGTTTATAATAGTTTTATGCATATATATTAGAATGGGTTTCATCTTTGTACATGTAAAAGTTTTTAAATAAGTATTAATGTTTTGCATGTGAAAAAATATTCTAATTACTACGGACATTTTTCCACATGCACAACAAATAAATAAATAAATTTTTTAAAGCATGAAATTTTTATATTATTAATTTAAAATCTTTGAGTAGACGGATAAAATTTGTAGAGAAGAGGTCCGCATCTGGCCCGCTGACCATTGTTTGCCCATCATTGCACAAAGAGATTTATGACCTCATATACTAAAAGATGGAAAATTAGAATTATCTTATACTTTTAAATTTCTTTTTGATTCATACATTTCACAAGATTGTTGAAAATTATTCTTTATGTCTTATATATATTTTGAGATACAACCAGACAGTGTAGGTAAGAACTAAGTAGCCACAGCAGTGCGATAGCAAATTCTTAGCCTTAGGAACTAAGTTTGTAGGTTTAAACATTGTTTTGAGGTCAGCCCAACCTTCACCTGTAAATTGCCTATATTACTGTGCTGTAAGGGAAAGGAAAAAGAAGTATGAATAAGTCATTATTATTAGAAGATGAAATATACTATAATGCTATTATTAATTAATATAACAAGGAAAATTAAACTAAAACTCCTTCTTGATCTCGAAAAATTAAAAATATATGAGTATACAGTGCTATTAAAACTATTAAGTATACCTCCACAACCCATCGCCATTTTAACCTTCTCGCCAAAATAAACATAAATACGTACATATCAAATGTCTCATCAATTCAGAAGAAAATAACCAATGCGCTTTATTTAGTTGATGTTATGAAATATAGATGGCAGCTCAGTCGATAGCGTAGGCGTTTACTGTTGTCTTTCGTCAACCAATCGTGGTTCAAGGCTATATCCTACTCCTTCGCTTCCTTCCATTTGGAACGAGTTTTACTCCTTTTTCCCACATCGTTATTAAAGCCGAAGACATCCTGGGATAAGGTTTGTGTTTATCATCCACACGTGCTATTGTTTTGGTATTTTGAAGTGAGTGCTTTCTGACAAGAAAATTACAGTTCGTCATGGCTGTGAAGGGATGTCTTGCGTGTATTAAATACATGGTTCTTTTGATCAACTTCGTTTTTTGGGTAATGTATAGTTTCATTTTACATTTAGCAATTTGTATGTATGAAACGTTTTGTTTCATTACGATTCAGAAAATATAATTTCGTTACATTTATTTATTGTAATTGAAAAAGAAACGCGTGTTTTTCAGGTTTTGAAAGTGTGTGTGTGTGTGTGTTTTTCATCTGGAAAATTGTAGATCTTTAGTAATTCTGTTGTTTAGTATTAATGTTATTTCTACCTAATAGTAGTTTGATTATTATGTTAATTTTAATAATAATAGCTGGGAGGAGGTATTAAATCTGATCGATTTTTAGGGGGGGGGGGATATAGCTTTATTATTAATGTATTGTGATTTTCTGTATTATTCTACGGTTATTATTCTTAAACACCGAATTTTAACCATTTATTTAATATATAGAATTTATTTTAGTAAAAACGTTTTTTATAAAATGAGTAAATTCAAGATAGATAATCATCCCGAGTTAAAGATCTGACTACAGGCTATAAAAAGGGTGTTTAATTTTCATCTTGTTGATTTATTATTGCACTAAATATTTGAATAATGAATTAAAATATTTAAATGAGGTTAGTAAAATTTTAATACTTTTAATTTTTAGAGAAGTAAAATCTCATTTTAATAAGGCTCATAAAATGTTCATAAGGTTCATAAATGTTCACAAGGAATCAATCTAATTTGATCTTTCTGCATCAGAAAACTCATTTTTTTTAAAAATTTTCCTCAGTTTTTTTTAAATACATGCAGTTCTTTTTTCTTTTTTAAAGAAATTTAGTCATTATCCAAAGTGTATTGCACTATAAGATGTGTAATGTTATTATAAATGTTTCAATACACATGTTTTTTTTTTGCGATCAAATAAATTCTAAAGAAAAATATAAAGTTTAAAAAGTTTTAATGACCTTTTGACCTGTGCGGTATTTTAAATTAAATTTATGCGGAGTGCGATGTTTTTAGTATGGAGTATATAATAGATTTCAGCTATTTTATTATCTCCTTTTTTTACGCTATGAGTAAAAATTTGAAACAGTACTTAATTAAATAAAAGGTACTTTTAAATAAATATTGAATGCATACAACGCGTATTTAAATAAGTGTGCTTCTACATAAGTATATTTAAATGTACTGGGTCATGTTATGGATATGTGATATCTGTATAATACTGTCGTTAAAGATTTTGTTAAAATACATTAAATTTTCCTTTCTTTAGAGCAATATTGGAATTATTCAATTCTTACTATTAAGGGTCACACTCTCTATTTATTTATTTATTTATCTTGGTGGAATTTTCAATCGTTATGAGCTGAAATTTCATATACATGATTATTTTGGATGACAATCCAGTAATTTAATTATAATTAATAAAAATTAATTGATTAAAACTAATTATTTAAAGAATTACAAATACAGCCACGTGGGCATCATTTTTGGCGACTTGTGTCAAAACTTGAAAAGGTTTTTTTCTCACGTGTTAAAACATTCAGTTGAACTGAAATTTTATAAACACGATTGTTTTGGATGACAGTACGATACTTTAATGATAATTAATAAAAATTAATTACCACTTAATGCTGTGATTCTTGTCATATATATATACATATTTATATTAATTATAACTATTTAATCCCGCCCCTCCTTTTTTGGGTAGTTTTCCCCCTGGCTTCCTTCACTCTTTCGCCATCCATTCTGAGCAGAAGCGCTTGGTTCGCTATCGCTCGCCATCAATCTTATTTTCGTATAACTATTTAATAAAAAAAAGCTAAAATAAAATTCTTCTTTGTTGATCTAAGTAGGAATTGACTTAAATTTTTTTTTTCATATTACTTGTTATTGCAAGAATTACATTTTCTTTCTTATGTAGATATGTTATATTTCCTTTGTCGAATTTTCCTGAGAGTGATTTCCTTATAATTCAGATATAAATTGTTTAGATTCTCCATTATAATCAAAATTGCAAACCTTAAATAGATTAGAATGTGATTATACAGGAAATTACTGATCTAAGATCTTATTGTTTAAATCAAAAATTATCTTTAATGTATGTATCTGTAGAAAATATTGTTCAACAGCACAGCTTCTTTTTCATTACTCTATGCTTTGCGATTCTTCTCTAGTAAATTTTTTACTTCTGAAGAACGCACTGTTCTTAAAATGGTCTTGATGCTGTGAGGCACATTTGACTCGATATATCTTTTTAATCTTCTCTTAGATTAAGCCTGTAGAATTTTCTTCAATCACACACACAAAGAATAAATTTTCCATTCGAAATTTTCTGCATTTCAATCAAATTTTTATTTGAAGCAGGTTGTTGTCTATAATATTTAAGAAGGATTCATAACATTTGTTGGATTAAACCCTGCTGCTCGTGATAATTGGATTTAACGGAAAGAACATCCATTTCTGTGTATTTAGCGTTAGATACAATCAGTAAAATTTCTACTCATTGTATCATTGTCACACATCTCATCCTCCTTTTTTTTTATTCGAATGAAATTCACAAGTGAGATAAATATTACGTCTTGCAACTCTTCCTTTCAATCAACAGTGCTACTGCGCGTTTCAAGGACATCGTATAATGAATAGTTGTGTCGGCGCTTAAGAACTTTTCATTTCTACGATTTAAGAGGATTCATGTTGGCCTGTGTTGCTGCCAAAAGATTTTAGCGATTTGCTTGACACTGCAACACGCTTTGCAGTTTCTTACCACAGCCAGTATATAAGTTGGTGTTGTTTGTTTTTAAAAATATTAATGCAATTAAAACTCAAGAGTCTTTGGGGTCCCGTTTAATTGAAATTGCAGCGCATTAACTCTGATTATATTACAACTTTTGAGAAAACTCGTTTTTGCGTTATAGACATTGCAGTACGGCATTAGATTTTTCTCACTAGATGGCAACGAATCGAATCCCACGATAATAAAACAATGATTATATTGCCACACAGCTATCATTATCTACGGTTTTTCATCCTTATAATTCCCATTCATTATTTAGTGTGAGACCGATGCCATTATTTCAGAAGCATTAACATGGGAATCGATTTATATTATATTTTGCATTATCACTATTCTTTTCCAAAACTCAAACTAAATTTCGCCCTTTTAATTTTCTGTTATAGCAGATCATTAGTGCCCCATTGTTTTTTAATGATAGTTCATAATAGTGGCGGCAATTGTTTTGGCTCTAGACCCACATTGTGGATACCAGATTGTTGTATTTTAAAATGATTGCTTTCATTTGTTAATTTTGCATCTCAAAAAAGGTATAAATTGTGTACCATTAAAATCAATAAACATAAATAAAATAAAATAACAGCACTCTTTTATTCAAGTTATTTCTATTACGTTCATTTCATATCTATAGCTGCAAACACATTTCATTTTAGAATAAGTTTAATGAGACAAATGCATTCTATCAAACTTTTCTACATTTTTTTTAAAAATCAGATTGCTTGGTGAAATTCTCATCACAGCTTGCAAGTTAATATCAGGCAACTTGCATTTATATTTACTCTTGTCGATCTTCATGCAAGGAAAAATTTACTCATAAATATAAGTTTACCCAAATATAAAAAGCCTTTTCCGTCTGTTTGATTTTCTAACTGTTTTGGCGGACCGTAAAAATATTTATTAAGGCCATATGTAGCTCCCGGGCCGCTATTTTCCCGCCACTGGTTTATAAGAATTTTTTTAAAAAATCTGAACTCTGAAATTAAGTCTGTGGAGTGATTTGATGAATCGACACAAACGTTATTTATTTATTTATTCGATACATCGCATATATTAAGCGATGATTCTTTCTCCATAATTTTAATACCGAACCTTGTGTTATAACTTCTTTCATGTAAAATTAAAAAATTCTATTAAATTATCTTATTGTAATAAGTATTAACTAAGCCTTATTTTAATGTCCTAAGAATACAAATACAGCATCTTACGTTTACATTGTTGCTTTGAAATAACTTCTTATACTATTTATTGTAAAATGTTTTTATCTGATGAACAGGATATGTATGCGTTCTAGTTAAGCAGAAGGAATAAATTGATCAAAACTAACAGGATGTCGTCGGGAAACACTAAATTCACTCTAGTTACTATTTTTTATTTATCAGATAATTTGAGCGAAAACTGAAGTCACGTGACATAGGTTTGTATAACTGATATTCATTTTTCCTTTCTTTCCCGAGAGTGGGCACGTCTTTAACATTAAGATGACCAACCGTCCTCCTTTAGAGAGGACAGTCCTCCTTTTATAGGTTCTGTCCTTCCTCGAAAAGTATCCTCCTTTTTGTCCTCCTTTTCAATATTTTAAAACGGCTCTGTTAATCTCTGTATTCAGAGATGGACTATACATGTTTCCAAAATGCCGAAGAATGGTCTGAAACAAATATCACAGTATTGTTTTTCACTTAGTCGCAAGTAAGTTGGGCAGATATAGAAAGTTACGTTGTGCTTATTTCGAAAGAAATGCCTGATATTAAAATCGATGACAATTGTCTGTTTGAAGTAAAAAGAATACTGAATGTATGTTTAAATTCTAATAAATTAGAATAAAATTGGAAAATCAACACGCTGAGAAATTAGTAAAAGATGGTTGAAATTACTTAAACCATTTCAAAAACATTCCATATGAAAATGTAAACATTCTTGTTGAATTTACGGTGTGCTGCTCTGGAACTAATATAGCAGGTGGAAGAGTTTTTTGCAGTTGGTAATAATTTTTGTGAAGTGACTGGTGAGAAATCAAAATTGAATGTTAATATTTTAGCTACAGTGCTTACGGTAAAATTCAGTATGAAGGATATTTTTTGCCCGAACTTTGCGATATATTAGAAAATAATATGTTGACAAAAAAAATTCATTCAATGGAAAAATACTTGTTTAAGATAATAATTGAAAAGAATCTAAGCGTAATTAGCGTATTTTTGTTTGAATTAATAAAACGTTTCATATATTTAAGTTGTAATTTTTTCTTAAATTTTTCGTCCTCTTCTTCATTGTAAAAAAAAATGGTCACCTTATTAATATTAGCAAACTACAGTTGTTATCGAATATAAGATGACAATATTTTTCAAATTAATTCAGATTGAAGATTGAAATTCTAAGATCCCTAATTTACTTATGTAGTAAAATTTACATTATATAGTTAAAAATTGTCAATATGTACACTAATTCCGATATTGTACTGTCAGTTTTATTAGATCTATATGGTACTAATACTTGCCAATTAAAAAT
This sequence comes from Trichonephila inaurata madagascariensis, assembly GCA_019973955.1. Lineage (NCBI taxonomy): Eukaryota > Metazoa > Arthropoda > Arachnida > Araneae > Nephilidae > Trichonephila > Trichonephila inaurata. The sequence continues at coordinate 361,017 of BMAV01016671.1, read as the reverse complement.
ACATTTACAAAGTAAAATTTAAAGAATTAAAATTGTAGAATTAGAACAGAGAAATCTATATGAGAAATTGTGTTTCGTTTTAATTTACAGTGAGATAATATTATATTTTTGAATTAAAAAATGAATCATAATGTAAATACAATAATGCAATGCTAAATGTATTATCGAAAGTGAAAGAATCTATTTTGAAAATTTGAATAATACCAAAAAAACCCTTCCTTCACTGCCTTGACTGTACATTTCCTGAATTAGTCAGTGTTTATATCTAAAATTAACTCTTTGAATGTTTTACGTATTAATTTTTCAATATATGGTAGAAAAAAAATTTATCTAGTATTGTGTGATTTCATTTTTTGTTTCGAATACTAACTCTTATTGTTTGTATAAAAGATGTTACCTTACCTTACCTGCGCTTTATTGTTCGTTTTTTCGTTTAAGATCTAAATAACGCATTAAGAGTTCTCGCGCGCGTACTATGCAAGAAAATTACTTCTCTCTTTAATATGCCTTTTCTGTGGATGTATATCAAAACGCACGAAATAAATAATGTCTTTTTAGATGCTTTGTATTAAATTGCGTAGATTTACAATCTAGATTTTTTCCAGTGTTTCACGACGCTAGATTATATGATATACATGAATTCTCGACGTAATTTTACAATTAGATTTACTGATTGTGTTTGTATGGGATATTAAAAATAATTTATGCATTTTTTTTTATTTCATAATTTTGTGTGCGACTCATTTCTTAATTTCATCATTTTTTTCCTTCTAAACCAATAGATGAGCTATTCATTGTAATTTCAATATTATGTTGCCAGATTATGAATTGAATATGTTTATGGAAAATTGGTAAAACTACAAATAAAATAATGCAGTCGTCTGCTTGAAAAGGAGTTCTCATTCTTGTGTTAATTCCTTGTTGAATTTTTTGTCACTTTTTGTAAATTAAATAAAAATAGCAATTGTACAAACGTTATCTCTGTAAATTAGTTGACTTATAGTAATACAATGGTGATTGAAATAATTACGTCCTAGATTGTTACTGTTAAACAATTTTTTGGACTTCATTTCACGATATTGAATTATGACAAAATACAATATTCATTTTTTGCTGCTTCCAAAATTTAGATATAAATGGGTGTCATTTTTTCAAATAGCTTTTATTTCTTCGTTCCGTTCCTAAGAAAGTATTATTGGCGGACTCTTTGGTGTAATTTGATCCGCCAAAATAATTACATCATCAAAATTAGCATATGAATAATTTATGTGTAGTGAATTTTAATAATAGACATGAGTTTTCACACAGAATACATTGCGTGTGAAATGGGCTGGTCTGAAAATACAATTTTTCGTTATGACCTAATAATTTACAAAATTTACTTTTAAGTAAATCTAATATTCATGTATTCTATTGCCGTGAGATATATTCAAATTTTAGTTATTCTTTCACTCTCTTCAAATTTAATTTTCTCCTGTTTTTATGCTTATGCTATTTTTTTAAAACATCCTTTGTTTTTCAACACACACTTTTTCCTTTTTTCTTCTTCCTATTTATAAAAGATTGTTTTTGGTTTGTTTTGAATTACTAAAGTAATCTTTTCATTTTTTTTCCTACTAATAATTCTATATAAAGGGTTCTCTATATATTGTTTTCAAATTCTGTTCTTTCTGAGAAGTGGCATGCTTTTCTTTCGAATGTTTTCTAGTACAGCAATTCGGAAAGTAATATAATTATTTACCTTTTGTTATCATTAAAAAAACCAAAATCGTTTGGCGAAGCAGTAGATGAACTACTCAACTCAGCAAGAAAAAATGTTTTTAATTTTGTTGTTCTATTAAAAGATGTAAATAAGGGCTGTTTAGTTTTGTTTCTGAATGCTGTAAAAATGTTTTCTAATTATTAATTTAAGGAGTTAAGTAAAATCTTTATTCGTTTGGTTTTTGCGTAACTTGTGTATTTATGATTATACTTGACATTGAAAGAGGAAGTAAGTATATTACGCTTTTATTGTTCTTTTGTATTGTTAATTGAAATATTCTTACATCATTGTGCAGTCGTAAATAAATCTCTAACAGTATTTGCTTATGATGTTATTATTAAAATAAGTTAGTCAAACTATATCTTTCTTTATATATTTCTGAAACTATGGTAAAAGAAAGTATTTTCACACTGATGAAAAGAGTTCAAATTATATATAGCTAAACTCATTATTTCTTGCTGTCAAGTTTTATTTTTTGTTATGTGGTAAATGTATAAAATTGAATATTTAGTGTTGATATTGAGAGACTGGAATTTGTATTGTAAATTTTTCTGAAATATTAATTCACATCGTTGGATTCGTTTATTTTTCTTTTCCATTATTCATAGGTTACAATTGCAGTTAGGAGATAATTTATGGGTAAAAGTTATTAATAAGTGAATCTTTATTGAAAACTTTTGGGGATTGATTACGATCGGAAATACCATGATTTTGTGAAAGCATATAAATGAATAATTTTTCGATATTTAGTGTCAGTTGAATTAAAATATACATATAAAGCTGTTTTAAGAATATTATTAAATTTTTTTTTATTTAAATGCTTTTTATGGGCAAAAATGAAAAAAAAAAGACATATTTTCAAAACATTCTCCTCTTATGAAAAATGTTTCTATAATAATAATATTTTGCACATATATAGAGATGAGATTTCTATACCGGGGGTGAACTAAAAGTTCTGAAAAATTCATTTTATTTTCAGAGTTGCGATCAATTGAAATAATTGGTGTTTTTTGTTAAATTATCTATACTTTGATATAATTAAATATGAATAAATCCACTTCTAAATTATGTATTTCAAAAATCTTATGTTAAACCCTTTTACAGAGATCCTAAATATATATACATATATATATATATTTTGGAAAAATATTATTAATAAGAAGCATTTTTCATAAAAGGAGAATGCTTTGGAAATATATTATTCTTTTTTCATTTTTTTTTCTTGCCGAAAAATTGCATTTGAATAATTTTTTCTTTTAATAATAAACTTAAAACAATTTTACACATGCGTATTCTAATTCAACTCACAATAATTATCAAAATATTCATTTATACGCTTTTTCAAATTTGCGGTTTCGAACCTAGAAAGAGCAACGCAGTGGTACACTTTTGGAAACAAATTGTTTTTGTGTGCGTTGATGAGATCTCGTGCTGGGACATCTCAGTGTTGTGATTCCGCATTCTAATTTCACTGTCACCCTCTACAAGGATACTTCTCCTCACGTGATATCCTCTTTTTACCATCATGACACCTAGACTCGTCTATGTTTCGAGTGCCTTGAAGGAATAAATAGCCCCCATGTTCCCCCCGTTGCAGGTTCCCAGAAGTAGTTCCGAAATAGCTAATCCTTGACTTAGAAGTTTCCTTTCCCCTAATGATCGCTCTCTTCTGATCCATGAAGCGAAGAGCAACCAACAACAGCAAAAAAAAGAACTCTTAGCAAAAAGAAAAAAAGAAGGGCAACATCAAAAATATCGTTTGCCAAGAAGAAACATCCTCGCTTGCTTCATGGACGTGTAGTCATTGTGTGTTCCTAGGCTTCTGGTTCTTCCACTTCGGATGGATGATCACGAGAAAAAAATTTTTTTGCTCGTATCTTTGACCCACTGCTGCAATTTGCTGCTGTCCGTGTACAGAGTTAGAGGATGATAAGAAAGATTCTTTTATCCGTACGCTTCATTGTGTACCATTTTTCTTCATGGCCCCATTAGTACAAGTTCGTGTACTGTCTCTCACCTTGTGGTGATGCTTAAAGATGTGCAGTAGCTTTGATCGCGGTTATATGGAGGAAAAAATTATTATTAGTCGGAACCAACCTATGCGGAAAAAGATGTTCTAATATTAAGGTGATCAATTTTTTTTTTTTTTTTTTGCAATGAAAAGGAGGATAAAAAAATTTAAGATAAAATTTCAATGCATATGTACGAAACATTTTATTAATTCAAAACAAAAATACACTTAATATGCTTATATCCCTTTTAAATATTTACTTAAATGAGTATTTTTCCATTGAATGAATTTATTTTGTCAATGTATCATTTTCGAACATATCGGAAATTTCAGAGGAAGAAATATTTTTCATATTGAATTTTAAAGTAAGTGTGCTGCAGCTAAAATATCAATATTCAATCTTAATTTCTCTCTTGTTCAAAAATCATTACCAGCTCAACAAACTCTTTTCAACTGCTGCATTAGTTCCTGGGCAGCACGACTTAAATTCAACAAGGATAACTAAATTTTCGTATGGAATATATTTATTTTTGTAATGGTTTAAGTGTTTTCACCTATCTTTTATCAATTTCAGCATGTTGATTTTCTAATTGTTCTAATTTATTAGAATTTAAATATGCATTCAATCGCTTTTTTTTTTCAAACAGATCATTGTCATCGACTTTAATATCAGGCATTTCTTTCGATAAAAACTCAGCACAATTTTTTATATTTGCCCACTTTATTTGTGATGAAGTCAAAAAACACCATTGAAAACTGTTATTTCCTGTGATATTTGTTTCAGACCATTCTTCGACGTATTGGAAACATATTTGGTTCATCTCTGAATACAGAGATTAATAAATCAGTTTTTAACTATTGAAAAGGAGTACAAGTGGGAGAAAACATTTCGAGGAAGGATAGAACCTATTAAAGGAGGACTGTCCTCCCTAAAGGAGAGGACGGTTGGTCACCTTAATAATATGGAGATTATAGGAGAAAAATAATTAAAAAAATAATTTTAAATTTTAGTATTGCTTAACCCTTCAACGGGCATAAAGCTAAAATACATTTTTCTGTGATAAAGTACTTGATAAATGTAATTTTCTCATCCCCTATAAACCTTTTTTAGTCACAAAAAAAATATCTGATCAAGGGCTTTTTTCACTGGGTGGTGGCTAGACGTTATAGCCACTGCGCACTTAGGACATTTAACTTACTTTTCAGGACAGAAATAATGAATCATATTACAATAAACTTTTCATGAAAAATTGACATTTATGTAATAACTATTTCAATAACAATTAAATACAAAGTATAAGTGTAATTAAATAATAATAGAACAATTGTACAATATAGAATACTTACTTAGAATATATATAGAATACTTAGAATAATCATTGAAATTGGTATATATCCACATTTTATATTTTATTTAATTTTAGTATAAAAGGTTAGAAATAAAGTAATATTTTTGAAAATTTCAATTAGTTATTTCACAAATTTGATGAGCTATTTACTGTGGAACTTTACAATATGCAAACGTTTTTCCGAGCAGAAAAGCTGTAATGAAAGATTTTCGAACCTGAGAATCTTGTACCACTTATTGTAAACAAAGTTTGTTTATATTTCCGACCCCCGACATTCTTACATGATTCTAAGTGTGGAGAAAAGCGAAAATTTCTGGGTCATTTTTCTGTTCTATGTGGGCAGTGGATAGAGCCTCTAGCCACATATAAAAGCTTTCCAAAAACCTAAATAAAACCTTTTTTATTTAATTGCAGATTTGCTTAATTCATTAAGATGAGGGAAAAGTATACTTAAGACATGACGAAATTTTTTTCAAAGATCAGAAATTTTATTTATAGTAATCAAAATACAATTTATAGATTTACACCGAGAAACACTGTTCTTAACTACCCATCAGAGGACATGAAATGCAAAAAAAAGGTATTGTCCTGCCACCTGTATTGATTTTTATGCGTTTTAGCTTCAATTAACTCACGTGGATGGACTAAATATTCATCACCCGCTTGGAGAAATTTTTTTTAATATGTGGCCAGATGTATTAGCTCCTGCCTGCTAAAGGGGTTTAATGTTCAAAAATTTGAAAAGGACTTAATTTTGGTTAGATGATTTTAGACACAAAATAAAAATATTTTTCTACTGCATAAATAACTAAAAACGATGGTTATTGATAATAAATGAGTACTGTTCAGTAAATAGTACAACGTACGTTGCAATATATCATAACCTCAGCTCTCTTTCCCCGCAACGTCCAATAATTCCGATCCAAGTTTTTTTCCGTTTCCAGATACTATATCGTTCACTGTCATTTCTCGACAGTAGCTTTTTTTTAAAAAATTTAATACTAAATAAATTGTTAGATGTACCTGATATGGGTTTTTTATTTGTAACTATTTAGTAGGTGTCCTCTCTTCGCATTAAATGTTAAAAAGAACTATAATGGCTGTTTTGCTTTGATAAAAATTATTTTGACTTTGTATTATAGAAAAAACTCAAGTACCTAAGCTTCATTCTCCTTAGGGCAGTAATTAACATAAATATTAGCTTTTTATTTTATTTCCCCCCGTCATCTATATACTAGAGAATATTTTTTCCGCATTGGTAGATTGTGAAATTCTGAATTTTTTTTCTCTTTTATCTGCCTTAATGTACGGACAAAAAATTCGTTGAGAATTTGATAACCTAAAAATTAGTGCTGAGACTGCTATTTTCAAAGTTGCTAATAAATGTATATGGAAAGAAAGAATTTCGTTTAAATTCTCAAAAAAAGTTACATTGGTCAAAAATGTGCAGTATTACCCATCATTATTTTTGGTAGGATTCTTATTCAAACGAGTTTAATTAGTTAATTTAGGAAAATTTCATATGATTTTACTTTTTGCAAATATTTTTTTACTTGTGCATATACTATAATATACACTCTCTCTTGTTTTGCATACTATACTATTTGCATCGATTCAAGAGTTTAATAGTTATTGATATATTTGACATCATATATATAAACACAGATTTGTCGGAATAATAGACAATTTTTTAAAAATTACTGCTAGTGTTTTAAACATTAAATTGGAATAGTAATTTTAAGCTCACAAGTTGTTTCAAAATTCGTTCATAAAGCAATCTGTGGGTTTTCTATTTTTAACCTAGAGAAGTGATACCAAATAATATATTTTAACTAATAAAAAGTTGTTTCCAAATCTAATTTTTTATTTTTAATCGTCAACAGACAACGCAATATTTAGAACTCAATTATTTTAACATGTCACAATCTGAATACAAAGAAACGTTTTGTGAATATGAAATTGGTATTCATATAGTTCGAAATATTACAAGAAAATATTATACGAATATTAGCAATAAGAACAGCAATAAAATATAATGAATAGAAATTAAATTTGAGAATATTTAGAATGTTATATACAGTCCAAAATATATTTTTTAATAAAAAATTGATAATTATTAATGTTCTATAACTGAGCTACTATACAAATGAATTAATTATTGAACTGCAATTTTATACTGGATTTTGGATTCGAAAAATTTGGTACATTGTTTCTGAAATAAACTTTTGTTTTCGCTGTGTGAAATTTATTTCTTAATTTTTTATTTATCAATTTTTTAAAAAACAAATGACATATTTTAATTTTATATTTCTCAATCAAATATTTTTGGAAATTCTACAACTTGGAGATAGAGAACGATATAAGCTTAAAATTGTGTACAATTTTATTCTTCTTAGCTGCATATCATATTCAATTTAAGGTATCCGACTACGTTCAGAACTGTGATTTAAAAAAAACGCATAAATGGATAATTTTCATGATATTTAGTGTCACTTAGATTAGAATACATGTATAAAATTGTTTTATATATATATAAGGACATTTTGACTAAAAAAATTATTTAAGTATAATATTTTGGCAAAAAATTAACTTAGACTAACCTTTTTTAAAAATGTTCTCCTTTTGTGAAAAATGCTTCTATTATAATAATATTTTGCCTGTATATATAGCTCAGATCTCTGTACGGAGGCTCAACTACGATTTTTGAAAAATTCACATTATTTTCAGAGTTACAACCAATTAAAATAATTTTAGGCGTTTTTTTCTTAAAATTTCTCCCCTCTGTTGTCGTAAAACATGGATAAACCCACTTTTCAGTTATATAGTTCAAAAAGTCTAGTTGAGCCTCTGTACAGAGGTCTGAGCTATATAGGCAAAATATTATTATAATAGAAGAATTTTTCACAAAAGGAGACTATTTTGAAAATGGAACATTCTATGTTCATTTTTTGTTAAAATAGTGTACTTAAATAATTTTTTATTGTAATACTATTTTTAAAACAATTTTATATACCTTTTCTAATCTAAGTGACACTAAATATCATAAATATTATCCATTTATACGCCTTTGCAAAATTACGGTTCCGAACGTAGTCGGATAACTTAATTAAGTTGAAATCTGTCTCGATTGAAATCTCATCTTTCTCTTCGAATCGATGTCTTTATAACCTAAATCGGTATCGTTCAGCTGTCTGCGATAATTTTAGTGGGAGCGATAATTGTTTTGTCTAGTAGAAGTCTTGTTCGTTGAGTGTGCGTAATATGACTCGCCCTACAATGTAAACTTCACCCGATATTATGACGTCATATTCTACTCTTAAAAATGAAGAGGTGGACACACCAGGATCTAAAATGAGAAGTTGCACAAACGGAACACTTTTAATTCTCAGATAAAAACCCATTACTTGGCCTAAAAAATATAATTATTTCTGCAGTGTGCTGGTTTTTTTTTCATAGTTTAACTGTCTTATTACGTATGGATTGAAACACCAATGAAAATTTATCTTTGACTGAATAAAGTATAAGAGTGGGCGATTTTTTTTGATAAAATGTCTATAAGTTGCATTTCTTTTTCGCTCTCTGGTACTTTTTATTTTCTAAGTTTTCGAATGCTGTGATAAGTACCTATAAGATATTTTTTCCGCCATGCGTGATGTTACTTATTTTTCTCATAACTACTTAATAACCCTTTATATTTTCCTTTTTATGTTTTATTTCCTATATTCCCCCCTCCCCTCCTTTAACTTTACTGAAATGATGTTCATCAAATATTATCTAGAAACATAGTTGGAAGATTCCTAAAAATGATAGCAAATGTAATGAACTGGAAACGTTCCAAAGTTTCCTTTTTTTTTTTTTTTGGTTGTATTATATTTTACTTAAGTTGATTATTTTTACGCCACGTTCATTTTTCCTGCATTTTTTATGCTCATTTCAAAATGATATTCTAACAGTGATTATATAGATATTAGTTTTATGGTGGTACGTTTTTATTGCGAATTTTAAGTGATTAAATAGAAACGCAATTAATTGAGCTTCATCAATTTTAATTTGAAAACCGATCTATGGTCTGCCACATAAGAGAAAATTAATTTCATTTGTATGCCCAGTATCAGTACTCGATAGTCAGTTAAAAATTTTTGGTACTTTTTTTCCGTTTCGCCAGTGCAAATCTCGCCAAGCAGGCTTTTTATTGGCGACAGCACACAATGTACACATAAAACAAATGTTTCAGGTGTTAGTTCTCACTG
>BMAV01016671.1:321593-345595 GCA_019973955.1 Trichonephila inaurata madagascariensis | reverse complement strand
TAGCATGCCAATAGATTTCATGATTTTCAAATTGGAAACGAAAAGGATAATCCATAAGTTTCCTGGCAGTGGCGTAACGTAAATCCCCGCATCACCGGGGGATGGGGGGTTGAAGCCTGATTGTCGCAAAATACCTACCCTTTGTAAATTCCAATTTGAGGGCCCAAATGTTCTCCGTTACGCCGCCGTTTCCTGAGCAATAAAAAATTGTTCCAGACAATGTGATATTGAATAAAGTTAGTAACCCTATTCCAATTTTAGAAAATACGTAAAGACACTGTCGTTTTTTGCACTACTTAGGCACATCAAAAGAGAACACGACATGTGGGCGCAACTTATAGTGTCTCTTTAAATATTTTGTGTCTTCTAAAATTTCATGGGAAAATAATATTGTAATTTGTCATCTATGAATAAAAAAAAACACAGTATACAATTCTTTTTCTCGTTTGCAGTACTTACAAAATATATTTTATAAATGTTAATTAAGAAAATGATAACCATTAAGTTTCCTACTTTTTTTTTGTAGCTTCCAATAGGTGGAGGTAAATATACCACGAAAGAAATGGTATTAAAATTCAAATTAACCTTATCCAGTAAGCTAAATGAGTTTCTTTTCATACATTAGTCTCAGTCACAAAAATATTTTAATACACTGTTGCCATAAATAAATGGCCCTTTAAAGCAGTGATACTCAACCAGTGACCTACCGAGCCTTTTTATGCGGCCCGGTCAGTGCCCATTGCTCTGAAAAATTCACTTATTTAAGAACAATATATTAAAAATTTGGTGTCAAGAAATCAAATATATCAACTTTGCTCTTTGCTGACGAAGTCGTACGAGTGCGAATTGATGTTCTTTTTTCATTTGTAACGGTTACGGTTAGTGATAACAGACAACCGTGGAGTAGTGACAGTTTTACAAGTGGATCCAATTTTTAACTATCTTTCATATCTTGCAAGAGAAAAATATCGAAGAAAACGAATCGTTTCAAGACGATTGGGAGATTGACTATTTTGTGTTGAAAAACAAACGTGGAACAGTAATTGTTTGATTTCTCACAAAAGTGCTGTATTTAAAAAATACCAATAAACAGAAATCTCATTCAACGACGCTTTTCCTCGAAGATCTCTTTCAAGAGGGGATAAGTAGGCTTTCTTTTGAATAGAGTCTTTGCAACAGCAACAAAGTGTTTTGTCAGTGGTAATATCACAGCGGTAACAAGGACACCCTATGAAGTTTGTTATATTATTGGTAATCATATGAAACCGTTTACTGATGCAGAAATTGTAAAGGAGTGTTTCTTAAATGCTTCTAATTCAGTGTTAGTGACAAAAATAAAAAAATATATAAAAAAAAGAGTAATTAAAAGAAGCAAAATAGGGGTTTAAATATTGTGATGAATTTCCCACATTTCAACCCCCACTCCCTCTTTATATCGTGTTGTGGCCCGCGTGAAATAGCTGACACATGTATGAGACCCAGTAGAAAAAAAGGTTGAGTGCCCCTGCGCAAAAGGGTTAAGAGATGAATCGAAACACACACATGAATTCATCAAATGTCAATTCATAGTTTTGACTCAGTAAGTGTTCAAATCACTTGAAAAAACGGATCAATGTTCTTTCAAAACGCATTAAAAGCAATTTTTGAGAACTCTACGAAAGTTGGTGGTATTGCTATTGATATTCCAAGGTCACACTCTCTTATCAGGCTAAACCTTTTATGGCAGTGTTTGCCTGTGTTTCATTGTGAGTCCAGACAATTCATAATGGGAGGATGTGGGTAGGAGACGCGTAAGAAAAGTTCGAATGATTTGCAAGACAGTTTTAGATGCATATGGTTTTGTAATGTGAATTTTTGTGCGTATTTTTTTTTTTTTATTTGACATTAGTTCAAGCATTGTGCGATAAAAAAAAAATCGATCACTGTCTATATAAGAACGCGATTTTATTTAAAATTTAATGTTTACCAAAATTTGTTTTATTAAGAAATAAATTCCGAGTGCTTTAAAATATTCTAATAAAGAAATATATTTAATTCAAATGTTTTACACAGGTATTAAATATATTAAAAATTTTTTTATCAATTGATGACTAATTAAAAATATTTTAAAAATTTGTTTTAGTGTATGTTACATTACATTTAATCATTATAAATATGTTTGAAATTATTTTATTTCGTATTTTACTCAATTTTATAATCGATTGCATCACATTTATTTAGGTGCGAAATTATTTAATTAACACTTATACTGTTTTGATAAGTAATTCCTTAATTTGAAGATCTCGTTATATGCTTTGTATTTCGACGACAATTTCGAATTGACAGGACGCGAATTTTCGTGTCTCACTGCGATTTCTTTACTGTAATAAAAAAAATTATTTTTAAAGTAAATGTATTTAAGATTTTTTTAAAATAAATAATTTATACATTTATAATTATTTCGGCATATTAATAAGAATTTATCTATGTCAGGTTATTTATGCCATAGTTCCTAGAGCAGAAAATTACTACTGCTATTACTTTTCTGTTGTAATTTTTATTTATATTGTCATCCATTCATTTTCGTTAACTTTTTTAGAATCTTCATTTTCTCTCATACATTCAGTGGCTAACACATTCTCTTATGGGGGCTTACATTCTAAAAACAAGTAGACGAAAGCTCCAAAAGGTGGTATTAATTGTTGGGATCTGTGGAATTCGGTTGGGAGGGTGAACCCCTACCACCTCCTCCCTTGTGTACGCTACTACTTAGATGTGCTTCATATATGTTTCTGTTAAATCTTTCTTTACTGTGAGGCTAAATTGCAGCTCGTTTAAAGTTATTTATAATGCGTATACACATTAAAAATATTTTTAATTTTTAGATACCCAAATTCACTATCTTTAAAAAATATCATGTTTGCTATAATAGATGAATTTTTTTTTTAAAAAAAATTAATCGTTTGAAGAACGGTTATTCAGCTATTATGCAGTAATCGTAACTGAACAAGTGAAAAAAATAAATAATTTTAAGTTTGCATCTTTTTATGAATATATAGCATTAATTAAAACTACGCTATTCCTGAGAGTAAACAACGAAACAGTTGAGTATGTGTATAAAGTGTTATGAATAAAACACGTGCAAAAGTTTCAGTTGTGTTTTATTATTGTCCTATTCATTAAATAGGTAAATAAATTATGTAAGTAGTAGTAACCGTTATTTTTTATACTGATGGGACCACGATAATTTGGCTGCTAGTATGGCTATTAGCTAGATATTACAAGTTTGAGTCTCGTTTTTAATGAAGAACATTAGTTGAAACCCGAAGATTCTCACATGGGACGCGACACGATTATGGAAATAAGGACCATAAAGCATCAACGCAATAACGTAGCAGTTGGTGTCTGTTATACAGAGCTTAAAAGGTTATCTTTGCGAATTGCGTTGAAGCTGGTCCAAACTCAGAACACAAGTTTTTGTTACAAAAAATTATTAAGTTCTAATATATTAAAAACAGTTCAGGTGGTCAGATCATGTTTATTCATTTTTTTGTACTGTTCCCTTAAAATTTCGTAATATTTTATATGCTCACTTTAACTGGTAAAGTATCAATTTAGCATCGCAAAATGTGGATTATATTTTATTCTGGTAAAAGGGATTGATTTAAACAGAGAAACGAGTATTATATATTAAAACGTGTTGCTTTCTATCTATTGGACGGCAAAGTCTGAATGTTAAATTGATGTTGGAGCATTTCTTCATCAAAGAAAAAAGTGTGTCGAATTTATATATATATATGTATATATATATATATGTGTGTGTGTGTGTGTGTGTAGCGTAGTGGCCGGTGTTGTATTTGTTTTCGAAATAGTTGAGGACTTCAGATTGCATTTTACTCTTCTTTATTTTCACATGAAACATCAAAGCTTTACGACTTCACAAAAGCAAAATTTCACACAAAGACATGAAGCTGCAGCTATTTACACATATTCAAGACGACGAGCTGGAGACAAAACTACGACAATTATATGGCGAAAGCAAAACAGACAAAGAGACAAGCAGCAGCGACATCCTACAGGACACAAAGACAAAGAGAGCGATCACACAATATTTTCGCTTTATATACTGGTAGTGACAAGCGCGTGATTATTATGTAATAGTAGTTCTGATTGGATAAAATGGGCGGGACAGGAATTTCGGATACTAGTTGATTACGATTAAGATTAAAGCGTTAGTTTTGAACCTAAGAATTAAAGTTTGTTTCAATATTGTTAAAAAGAGTTAATTAAAAGGATGCTAGAGGGAATTATTACATTACATATATGTATATGACTTATTTAAGATTAGGCGAAGATAGTCTCAGGGTTGCGAGTTCATGACCGAAGACGTTCATATTGAATTATCCGTTCAGGGTCCTGATTTCACCTTGACAGAAGACCCCAATGCTGAATAACGAGGTTGTCTGTTAGATTCGCCTGGATGTCTCAAATCTCGCTGGTGTACAAATTAAAGGCGAAGATGTATACCTGCTTAGGTGTCATTTTCGCCTTTTGATCTTAGCTCAAAATTTCAAAGTTCGTGGCCAATAACCCTTATTGTAGTTCAAACTGAATATTTATCTGGAAAAATAAACCAAGAACTTGTAAATACATCGAAGAGCCACTACATTATGATCACTTCTCCCCTAGAGAAAAGAGCTCGCTCGGTAATAAAAGAATGGCGCCTGTGCGGCTGATGATGGAGTATATAAATCACCCATGTACTGTCTTTCCATACAAAGAGTGCTTAATGACCTAGTGGGAAAAGCAGATGATTCATTAGATTTCGATAAAGGTCAAGTCGTTATGGCTCGTCGCCTGGAAACATCGATCTCAAAAACGGCATGCTTGGCGGGCTGTTCACGTGCAGTTGTTGTGAGTACTTATCAAAGGAGGTGTATGTATGGTGAAACGACCAGACACCGGTCAGTGGATTGCCGGTCATGGCGCATTGATTCCAGAAAAGAGTGGAGACTCTTATGCAATGTTTGCCATGACCGAAGAACTACAACGACCAATATAAGTTAGAATGGTAGCGATTCAGACCGGGTGTCTCAATACCCAGTGCAGTGTACACTGCTACATATAGTCCTATGTAGCCAGTGCCCGAATCATGTCCCTGCGCTGACGGCATGTCATCGTCTACAGCGCCTGCAATAGGTCATGAAACATTGACATTGGATCGTAGAAGAATGGAAGAAAGTCGCCTGGTCCAACGAATCTTGTTTTTTGCTCAATCACATTGACTGACGAATGCAAATATCCTGGAACATGAGTACATGAGTGCACAATTGGTCGAATACAAGATGGTGGCGGTATTTTGGTGCGATAAATGTTTTCATGAGGCGCGTGTTAGGATCCATCATCAACATAAAACTATTTCTGATATCTGTGCCCTATGTGAACATTATTTATTCTAGATGCACCCTTTCATGTTAGCAGTGTTCCTGGTGGATGAATGATGGGTGTTCAAGAACAAAATAATGCATCATTTCATAACAGTTGAATCATCAGGGAGTGATTCGATGAACATTCTCTGGGGAATTTCAAGTCATGTCTTGGCCTCCGAATCCACTGATATGAATCCAATAAAACGTGTAGTTTTTCTTGCAAAACCGAATTTGTCCCCAAGCTATCACCTCGCGAGGTATTGGAATTTCTGGATCAAATGGTGAATGCGTGGTACCAGATACCTCAGACTTTTTATCAGCACCTTCAAATCAATGTTTCTTCGGGTGTTGGCGGTTTTGAGTTCACAATGTAATGGTTCCACCTGTAATGACTCTCTTTCCTCCTTGGATTCTCTTAAATGTATTTCTTCATCTAATAACATAATCGTCGAGATCCAAAAGCAACTCTTAAAAGCCTAAAAGAGATAAAAACATCTCAATAGATTTTGAATTTTTTCGCGGACACACGGGCGTTCTTGGGAATGAACGAGCCGATTGGTTTGCAAAGGCTGCAACCAAGCGCAAAATTGACATTGACGTTAATATTCCTATATCATTTTACAAGAGGATCACGAAAGAAAGAATGGTGAAGTCTTGGAACCAAGAATATCTCATTTCTAATAAAGGGAGCACACATAACAAAGAAATTTTTTCCAACCATTAATAAAAGACTGTCATGCCATCATTTTTACACTAACTACAAAATAACCCAATTTCTCACTGGTCATGGTAATTTCAAAAGCTACTTGAACAAACTTAATTTAGTACCGACATCTTCCTGTGATTGTAATATTGGAGGCGAGGAAAATGTAGAACATATGCTCCTTCTGTGTTCCAAGTTTGCCAGAGAAAGAAAAATCCAAATACTGGCTTTCAAGGGACTTAATATAAATTGGCCTCCGAATTTTCACCAACTTCTTTCTACCAGAAATGCTTTCAAAAATTACTGTGAATTTGTTGTAAAGATTTGTATTTCTTCTTAACCTCAATATTTTTTTTTTATTTTTTGTTTCCCCTGAATGTGTGTTTATTACTTACTTCTGTAAGCCCCGTGTGGTACTTTGTGGTGCACGGGGATTTTATAATTGTTTTCAATAAAAAAAAAATGTAATGGTTCTGCAGTGAAAATCTATTTGAAGACTGAAGATATCAAATATAAGAAAAATATACTGGTTGGATAATTTCTTGTTTGCTAATAAAAATGCGTAATACAACTTAGTGCACTTAGACATTCAAAAAAGTTTGTCACAAAGCTTGAATTTTATTTAAATAACTATCGCCATTCTTTTTTTTTTTTTTTTTTTTTACGATGCAAATTAAACTGAACACAGTTTCTGTTGTCTTTTATGAAAATTCTTTTATATGTATGACATGATACATGATTTTAAAAAATGCCGTCAAAACATAACTTTGAACGGAGCCTTCTTACTGAATGGTTTCTTTTGAGACGACAGGAAATCCTGTATCGCGCGTTCGGTAGTTTTATTTTCAGAACTTATTCCGGAGATAATTGTTGTTTTTGTTCCAGTAAGCGAACGGTGATGTGTTTTATGTTAATAGAAGATGCTTTTATTCAAATTAGAAGGATTCCTTGATTATTCCGTCTCGGTTTACAAACGCGTGTTCTTAAGCTCAGTTGATGCGTAAATTCTTTGCTTAACTGAAGATGATTAGTTTAAAAAACTGTAAACATTTCTATTTTTGTTTTAGTTTCCGGAGAATTACTATACAATTACTCATACTATTTGTAACAAGGTATTGTGATGATATAGAAAATTTATCGCTTCTGAAGCATATAAGAAACGTTAAAAATTTCTTAGAACAACAAATAATTTCGTAATTAATTCTGATATGTTTAGAAAAGATACACTAGTAAATAAAATTAATGATGTGTGGTTATGATTTGAAATCAGGAAGCGGAAAAATAACTTAAGATTACAAAATTAATTTGTGCAGAAACTAGTAGGCATTTGTTGATCTCATTGCCTGTATTGAAACTGTCATCACTGTTTTCAACAAACATTGATATGACCATTGCAACCAAGTTCACCTTATCATTTCACAATTTTACTCTCTCATTTCTGTTCAACTTACCATTACCTGGGGACACGGCTATCACACAGGTGTCGTCAAAAATGATCATCGATTATTTGTATTTACTAATACGTAGAAGAACAAACTGAATAGGTTAAAATCTTCTGTCTTATGTTTTCAGAATGCTGTGAAAAAGAACCCCACTGGTCAGAATGACTTTGAATTTGAACTGAATTTACTTGAAAAAAGGGAAATGGTATGGCATAAGAAAAAGTTCCAATGTGTATCAACAAATGGCATTATAAACGGTATAACGGAAATGGATTCGACCGCAACAGTTAAGGGATTAATTATAAACCGCACAAATTATCAAGATAAGAATTAACTTTTGTATATAATTTTATATATGACATGCCCATGGGGTCACTGGTAATTATTATATATAAACTTGTCCTTAACTTAATATTGTTAATTAATTATAAAATACATTTTGTGTAATGCTGATATACTTCTAAGTGCATTATTACAGTGAAAATGTTGATTTGATTTTTTATTATGTTAGAACATTTTTTTGTTTAATTTTAGTGAATTAATAATTTTTTGATTTGAACTTAATAATTTGAAATAATCATTTGTCCTCAATTTTTCATTTTGGTTGCGCCCCCCTCGTAGAGTTATCAAGCCCCCTTAGGAGGGCGTGCCCCACAGTTTGAGAAACACTGTCGAAGTACAAGAAAATTGTTAGGAAATCTTTGACTGGTGTGAGCGATAGATGGTGCTACGTAAACCGAAACACCAGATGGCAGTGAATACGCACATTGACTTTTGCTGCCTCATTCGTATGAAGGTTCATTTCGTCTACCAACAGAGAGGTAGTAAGATGGAACGTTCAGTGGTGTACCGTACACCCCTGCTTTGCTGGGGACCCAGATTCTAGGGGCCCAAAACCTGACTTTGCAGGGGGGCCCAAATGTTCTCCACTACGCCACTGGGGACGTTTCACACTCGCTGATATACATTGGGCTACGGGGACGCTGATTGCAATGGACGAGCTACTGAGTGTCTGTACGCCCAATGCTACTCCAGGAGGAATACTCCCAGCCACACTTTTTTTTCACACTTGCATCAAAGATTGTCCTACAGCGGATCCCCTTCATGGTGGACACACGGGAACTTGAGATAAGAGTTAGAACGCCAAACAACGAGGAGACTGTGCTGGATCTTGTACAAACCAATCCCAAGGCCAGCACGTGAGCTATCGCAAGTCGTCCGGATTCAATCCGTTGGAGATGTGAGACCTACATCATGGCCCTGGGTTGTAATTTCCAATACCTACTTTGAGGATGATTGTTAGCTCTTTAATGTTGCTTATTCTCACTTTTTTTCTGTTCTAATAAGCATGTTTTCTTTTATTCGTGTCCTCATTACCGCATCAGAAAAGCGTTTTCGATCATAGATTGCCTATCATCTAGATGTACTCTATTTGTCCTGAAAGTTTATAACCTCTGTGTACCAATACATCCTGTATACCATAAGTTGTCAAAAAATATATACGTTGTAAAAACTATAACCCGTAACAAATAAATCTGCATGACTCGCAATCTCACGAACATAGACACAAACCGGTTCAACCGACTGCCACCTTTCGATTAAACGATGGTGTACAGACGACGAATACGACAATCTTGCAACTGTTGCCATTCAGCACATAATTCGAAATTCTCAGTTATTCGGAGAATTATATTCGAGGTTAACATTTGACGATAAAAAGTTTTTGGATAATGATCTTATTTAGGCCGAGTCGAGAACAAGACGAGGTCCCCTACAGAGGTCAGGTTGAGATCCTGGGATCAGTTGACCCAAGTCTTAAATATGTTTTTATCAGAGCATTCAACAACTGCTCACAACTCATCAAAATTTGTAAAAACCAATCAACGCAGTATAATTTATTTATTATTTTAATGTAGTTTTTAAAAAGCTAGTATATTATATAATAAAATAATAAAAAAGGAAGATCTACTTGAGGAAATTCATCTGTTTACAGTTATACTACATCTCTCATGCATTTCATACTAACGCTATCAGATGTAACCTCTTACGTTTCTTCCTGTTGAAAAACTCCGTAAAATAAACCATTTACTTAGCATCATGTAGGTTATGTTTTAATAAACTTCGCTGTAAAAACAATGTTTTTGCAAGATATACATCATTCATCAAGAACTTCTTCCAAACAGCTCATTAAACTTCTTTATCAGCATGTATTCTTCAAATTTGGCTTCTTACCATCACAGATGCCTTAATATCCACTGAAGCAGCATTGACAATCGAGAAATGGCACAGTTATTGTGCTGCTTTTTTCTTCTCTCCTTGACCTTAGGAAACATGCCTTTTTTTCGGTCATGGTTGGCTTGGGGAGCTGAGAGAAGAACCTGTTTCTGTAATGACTTCTCTAAATTCGTCCCTCGCCTACGCTCTCTGAGCTGATCTCTTGTACTGATGAGGTTTGTTGCAAATATGCTGGTACTAAAGTGCCCCCGATAAGACGGCAAGTTCGTCTGATTGAAAAAAGATTGTAGTTTTTGCGTATGCTTATTGAATGAGTTATTGTTTCTTGTGAACGTTTTGCGATGTGTTTTCGTTCGGTCGTTTTTGAGGTTCAAAGTATATCATCGCAGGGTTGAAAGGGTTCTGCTCTATATAAAATTAATCAACGGTGGTTTGAGTGGAAAAGTATGAGAACAGAAATAAAATTCAATTATTTGCATTTATAGATGTTTTCGAAGTTTTTCTGACCTCTTATTTCATTTGTGTAAAATTTAATTTTAACAAATTTGAGTTTTATAAATCTATTGTCACATTAGTGTTAAAGGATATTTTGCGTTGTGTGAACGAATAAAGAATACTCTACAACTAAAGAAATGTCTAAATAATGATATCAATTCTCTTTTAATTGTAAAAGAAGTATTTTTACAATTTTTAAAAAACTTTATTATTTAAAAAACTTAATTAAAACTTTTGCACAGTATTAAGAAAAATGAGACATTTGAATAAAAGGCTGTTTATTTAAATGCCAATTGAATTTTTAACTTTATAATTCGAATGTAGGAGATGAAATAAAGAATCTGCAATGGAATAAACTTGATTAATTTTAATAGAAATAAACTATATGTTAAGATATGCTGGTATTGATATTTTTTTCCTGGCTATTTCTGTTTTTTTTTCCTTCGCAGTTATTAAACTAATTGTTTTCCTATTCATTATTATTCTTGTGATAATAATTTTGTTATTATAAGCATAAAACGAGGGAAAAGAAATCTTTAAAAATAATTATGAGTAATAATTATATCTTATTCAGTAAAATATGCTTTTTGTGTAGTCAAATTTAAAATAATGTACTAAATAAAATATTTTGAAATATGTTTGCCTATTTTAAATATTTAAAAATTCAGTTAAAAATGATTTCATTGTGTAAAATTAGTATAAGGCCCAGTGGTCGAGTGGTAGCGTATCGCGCTTCCACACCACAGGCCCGGGTTCTATTCCCGGGCTGGGCAAGGTCGACTCAGCCTTTCATCCCTGCTGCATTGGGCCAATAAATGAGAAACCAACCTTGCTTCGGGATTTAAACACTGGGGGCCTCGCTTCAGACTGACCACCTGATCGAGACATCTGCCAATGCACCTCAGCGCCCAATGGTCACGTATACTGGGATAAGCACAATAGGCTCTGGCTCTCATGGGCTGTTCCGCCTCTAAGTTTGAGTTTAAAATTAGTGCAATTGTTTTTTATGATGATGTTTCACTATTTGTGATACAGTTATGTTCATATATATATAAATTTGAAATATCTGATTATTAAATTATATATATATATATACTCTTTAAAAGAGAGTAAAGTTTTTGAAAGTATGATATGACATGGAATCTCTGATTGAATTGTGAAATAAATATCTAACATAGTAAGCATTTTTCACACAAAATTCTAATATTTTTATCCTTTAAGCATAGAACTAAATCATTCAACTATATCAATATTTTTGTAAAAATAGTTTTTAATTAAACAGTATAAAAAAGAATTTTAGAGTTAAAAAAAGCGTCTGTTTTTAATTTCCCAATAGGATAACTTTCTGTAATGAACTGAAATACATTTTTCCAACAAAACCAAGAATTAAA
This sequence comes from Trichonephila inaurata madagascariensis, assembly GCA_019973955.1. NCBI lineage: Eukaryota > Metazoa > Arthropoda > Arachnida > Araneae > Nephilidae > Trichonephila > Trichonephila inaurata. The sequence goes on along the minus strand of BMAV01016671.1, from coordinate 333,921 downwards.
AGCAAAAACATTTATTCAATTTAATCGATGTTCCACACTAGAAATAACTTTTAGCTATTACTCATATAGTAATTTAGGAGGGGAAAAAACCACAACAAAGACACGATGTTTAAATTCACCTCAGTCCTTGTGTTCATATCAACGTATTATTTGATGACCTTGAAGACGTATGTGATCAGCTAGAACTCGCTTGATTGCGTAGTTTCGAAATTTAAACGGTTTCTCAATCTAGAAGTGTTGAAACACATGATCGGTAGGTTATTTATTACTCCCAAGGTACTAATTAATGTGATGGTTATGAAAATATCATGGGTATGACAAGCTGATATGAATGAATGCATCGGTATTCTATTTTGTAATAGCTAATTACAGGCGATAAATATTTTGAATTTTATTATTTTACTTTAAGAGATAAGACTTGTGTGCTCATTTTTAAAACGTACTTTCTAAGAAGGTAGGCCAGCTAAAAGTATTTTTTTAAGGGCTCACAGGACCCTTAACAGATATCCGTGCCCCAGAAAAAAACATCCTTCTTCAAACCAATATAACTTAGCAATAAAACAAAACAGTAACTTGAAATTTTTTATCACATGATAATCATATATATTTACAATATTTCTCAAAATTTCAGAGAATTTGAGAAAAAATTTAAATAGTTATAATAAAAGAAATAAAAATTGGACAATTTTCAAAAATATGAAAATCAGTATTTTGCATCGCGCAGGATTTTAAAGTATAAAATTGATCAAAATTTACATAATTAATTTTACTTGGTATAAAAATGTTCACTTTTGAACTTATACTAACTTTTAAGAAATTTAGAGATAAAAACAAAAACTAAAATTTTTAAATTTTTGGGAAAAATAAATTAAAATTAAAAAAAATATATCAATTTTTTTTTTTGAAAATTGATGTATATGAAGAGCCTTATTTTGAACACGTGTATAAAATTTCAAATTGTGATATCATAAATAGTTTCTGAGAAATTCTGCGCGGAAGCTAAAATTTTTTGTTTTGCGAAAAATGAAGTTAAAAGATAAGAAAGAGATTGGGTTTTCATTTTTAAATTTCACTACTTATTTCTCAATAACTTCGGAAGTTTTCGCAGTATCAACACACAACTTTGGTACCAAAATACTCAGAAATATTAAGGCTTTAACACATGTTTTTTTCAAAAAATTGAAACATTTGCAATTTAAGAGTCCTGAAAGCTCTTAAACTAACACAATGACGTAACGTACACCCTCGCATCGCTGGATGGGGGGGGGGGGGGAGAGCCCAGGGGGCCGAAAGGCTGGCTTTGCAGGGGCCCCTAATATTCTCCGTTATGCCACTGAACTAACACTTATTTATTTTATTGAGTTTATTTTTAGGTTTAAGAGTTTTGTGTTTAATTTATTAAAAATATTCAAAATACACGAACGTTTTTTACACGATTTTAATTTAACGCGAATTTTAAGAAAATCTCTCTTTCTACCCGACTTGTTTTGATTTAAAACTGTCAACTATAATTTTAAGAAAAATTTGCTTTGCTTTTATTTTTATAATTGTGACATTGGAGATGAAGAATGTAATCCGACTTCCATTTGTTAGAATTACCCGAATTTTATAGCTTCAGTATGGAGCTTTTAATTTTTCACTAGGAATGGTCAGTTTATGTTTCTTGAACTGATTTCATTTGGTTCCGTCATCTTCTTGCGATTGTAGTGCTGATGGCGAAAAAAATGTAGAACATGTGCTCCTTCTATGTTCCAGGTTTGTCAGAGAAAGAAAGGTCCTAAGACTGGCTTTAGAGATGATAAACTTAAATTAGCCTTTAAATTTCCACCAACTTATTACCAAAAGTGGGTTTTGTCCATTTCTGTAAATTCATTGTAAATATTTTGTGCTGACGACACTTTAACTGCAATTAACTACCACTCTTTAATAACAAATAACGAACTTTATTTACAACTTCTAACTACTCACACCTTATTCATTACTCTAACTATATCTCACACCAGTGGCGCACACAAGGGGGGTGTCCTAGGGGTCCGGACACCCCCCATAGCCCTAGATTTTCTTTCGATTGGTAAAAATCCTATGTATGCATTACGTAAAATTTAACTATGTATTTATTATTAATAATTAATTTTTATCAAATAATGCTAATTATTTATTCAATAATTAATTTTGTATTGTTTTTGTTCCCGATAATCGACAAAATCAAAACAATAGGTTGGGCAGCGTATTGGAGCATAATACCAAAATGGTGGACTTCGACCCTGGACACCCCCCTTGAAAAATTTTTGTGTACGCTACTGTCTCACATCTTATACACACATTACTAAACTCTCACACCTCACAAACTCTCTCTACTCACCTCTCTCTCTCGTCGTACACACAACTCTCTGCATCCCCAGATATACACTTACACAACGCCCCTGTTGAAAGAGCGCCATCTATAACCTTAACACATTTGAATTCCTTCATAACTTTAAAATTTTCTTTTTCTTTCCTTTTGTAACGTGCTTCATATTTACTTCTGTAAGCCCTGTGCGACACTTTACGGTACATGGGGAATTATAAATGTTTTTAATAAAAAAATATGGAACTTGGTCGGCTTTGTGCCTATTAAGGTATCGTGCTCACAATACCAAACATGACGGTTAAAGTATGTGAAAGAATACGAAATATGAGAACAATATACGACGAGGAGGAAACATTAAATTGGATATTCGAACTTCCATCTGAGTTCAGAGAACGAGCGGCTTGGACAAACCAGATATCTCTAGCTCAATTAGTTTTAGTCCCCGAAGAGAGGAACCCAAAGGAACAAAGATCCTTGATGACGCTATATCTTCCATAATTCATGAAAACTATCCAACAACCAATCAATTTATGTTCGACACTAAAGCTTATATTGAGAGAGAGAGAGAGAGAACTCAAAGTAGCAATAAACGGCATAATAACCGTTAAGGATGGAGTTGTCAAGGATTCGTAATAATCATTGGAATTGGAGTTCAGATAAAAGTTTGGCAGGGAGAGCTTTTTCTTAGCCTAGAAGAAAGTCTCTGTGTAAGGAACAGTTTATATATGATTACAAAAAACTTTCCCTGGGCGAAATTTCAAACCCTTGCTTAATGTCATGTAATTCAACTTAAACAAAAGCGAAAAGCAAAGCGATCTCTTGCGATATTAAAATTCAAATTTCAGATAGCTTTGCAAATGGACAATATGCAGCGTCTTTTGGAAAACTATCATAAGAACCATCAAGAAAAATGAAGCAGCTGCAAAAAAGTAGGCATGTTCTGCAACAAAGTAAAATACTAAACCATCATCATAACAAGACATATTATCAAAGAGAAAGTGGAAAAAGTTCTGGTAATGTAGATAGAAGATAAATCGTAAAAAAGAGTACCAGCAAACGGAAATGCCATAAAGTAGATAGGTTTAAGAATTCAGAAACATGTTAATGAAATAGATTTTCACAAATATATGTGAAAAATATTCTTAATTAAAAATCTGTCTCCTTTTCAGGTTCTGCTTCTCCTTTTCAGGTCTGAGAACGATTTTGGTTTAAAAAACTTATCAGCTAGATAGCCAGGTAGTCGCGGGTTCGAGACTCATTTCCTCGATAGATCTTCGTGCGGAACAATGGTAAAGTTCTCACGCACCTAGATGTCGAAGCGACGTACCAGTTTAAGTATTATCCATCCCCCCTACACACACTGATGGGGCTAAAAATTAGACGATCTGTTGCCAACATCGTATGCTATAACATTTGATTGATGTTATTATGAAGAAAATTAAACCATTTTCAAAAATGTTTCATATTCACTAGAATTGTATTAGAAAATTTTATGGTTATTTTCAATTTATTATCCATTTTTAAACGATAAAGCATACTCAAAAAGCTTTTTGAATGGAAAGGTTTAGTCTAATGTATTTCAGTTGTTTAATAAAAAAAAATACATTGTTGTTTCAAAGGTTCTTTGTTTCGGTATTTATATCAGGATCACGATTGAACCTTATTTATGATGCAATTTTTTTTCAAATTTTTTCTTTCTACTTAATTTTTTTTGTACTATCACTTTGAATTGCATTTGAAAATGGAAAGAACAATAGTTCACAAATATTCCACGTATGTAAAAAAAATCATGAACTTCAAAGGAAATGCCAACGCCATTATTTTCATAAGATTGTTTTTTCTTTTGCAGATGGCTCAAAATTTGTCCTTCGAATAATTTAAACCGATAAAAAACTACACTGATTCATCGTCATATTTCACCTGCTCAGTCGTGCGTTAAATATACGAATAACTCGGTTTTTCATCAGTTTTTCACTTTCTCCGTGAAGAAAGAATTCACAATTGAATTTTTTGTCGATGCTATCATTTCCGGAGTTATATCGTTTCCACACTTTGATTTGTCTTTCGTTATTGTTGATTTCTTGGTATGCTTTTCATTGGGGACATTGGAATTTATATTATTCTCTAAAGATATTTAAAGAGAAAATTCCATTTCGTTTCAGGAATCTGGCATCGATTTGGTGCATTGACGTAGTCCTTTACTTTATTAAGCTTTTCGAGAAACGTAATTTTCATTTTCCATCGAATAGAATTTTTATATTACTACAATGGCATAAGAAAAAAGGGAATTCTCTTATTCGATATGAATTCTAAGAGAAAATATAAAATTCTTACTATATATATGTTGTAAGAATGTTATTATTTTTGTTATTAGCTTCTTCCTTATGTATATATATATATCACTATTTTCCTTTATAGTATATATATCTATACTAGTATATATCCAACATTTACTGTAGATTCTACGACAAAGTTATTAGTAATTGAGATTAGTTCGTTAATCAGTAAAAACTGATTTTTATTGGATAGTTGTAAATATTGTATATAATCATCATTCTATATGAAGAAAATTTTTTTAGATTCTCTCTCTCAGTAAAATATTGATATAAGATTATATTAAGTTGCCCTTGAAAAAAAATGAAATGAATAATATCCAACATATATTACTCTATATATTTTTCGTCTTATTTTATTTGTTTAATTTTTTTTTGTTCCCTGAAAATGTTTTTACAGTTTGTTTTGGAAGTCAACGAGTCTCGAAAAAGTATTCTGATTTCAATTTCCATCGTTTTCAAAACATGTGTACTGCATGAATTTTTAACAATTATTGCGTTAAATTTTTTTTAAAATTCAATTTTTCGTAAAATGTCCTAAAAAATAACTTTTTATAAAATCCATTAATAAAAATGATTTTTAAGATAAAATTTTTTTTAATCACAAATGTTTTAAAGAAGTTTCTTTAATAATGAGGCATTTAAAATGGAATTCATACGATGTTTATTTTAAACAATTATTACTTTATTTATGTTTATTTTAAGCAGTTGTTACAATTAAAACTTTATTCATGCCTATTGTAAAACAATGGGCTCAATTCATGAAGTCACATGATAAAAACAAACACGTGTTTCCCATTGAATTCAAAACGAGCAATAAACTAATTGTACTTGTTATTCTATTTGTAAAACTCAGATAAAATTTCAAATTTCATATTTGGATAAAGGTGTTGAAATGTTAGGAAAAAAAAATTCTTCAAAAAGATTTTTTTTTAATTAAAAAAAATCATATTTTATGTTTATATTTTTAAGTAAAATGCATTTTGTATACATATGTACTTTTTAAGAGAAAGTTTCTGCAAAGAGCGAAACTTGGCAACACCGGAGCGCGTGAACTGATTAGCTGGAAACACTAGGTAGTTTTTATCGTGTGACTATGACGTTGCATGAGTTTTTGAATTGATTGGCTAGAATCACATGGCTTTCACTATCATGTGACTATGACGTCACATGAATTGAGCCCATTGCTACTATTAAATTTTCATAATTTACAATTTGGTAAAATTGGACGATTTTGTGCACTTCGTATTCTTAACAAATAATACTTACTCTATAAGTTAACATAGATTGTTTGTATTAAATTTGTTTTACATTCTATCCTTGTAGTAGGTTTGTTTTGTTCTTTATAGAACTAAAAAGACCAAAGACCTTCTTTCTTTTTTTTTTAAATCGGAGCTTTGCTATATCATAAAACTTATGGTTTATTCAACATTTGCATGTTGAAACTCTTGCGCCATTTTGCTAGTTCCACCCCCAATTTAAATAGGTATTCCGAAAACATATTTCACTTGATTTTAACGAGTTACAAAAGAGGTAACAGCGATAATAACATACTATTATACCACGACATAAAGTCTAATCCCTTAATAAGCAATTGGAGGTACCAGATGGCAGTGAGGGGCACCTATTGTTCGCCATGGAAAGTACATAATCCTTCTTCCTGAATGTAGGTCGAATAATGGGTGTTGCTCGTAGCTTATTTGCATCATGTACTTGAATCAAATACAGCACAAAGGAAGAATTAATGGATTATACTGTTGTCAGTCATTTAAGGTACTTACTCGTAAATAAGCTACCCTCACCGTTGGAATATTTAAAAATATGTACTGTGCATTATCTTTTATTAACATACTTGAAAAAAGCATTTAGTGATAAGGCAGAAATAATACCGCATATTGTATATTCGGGTATACTAAAAAAAGGGGTTTAAATTTAACGTAAGGGGCATTCAAGAAACTTTTTAATATGCAATATATCCTTTATATTGGCCAGTTAATATCCTTTTATATGGATAATCCTCTTATGCAAGAAACCAGTGGGAAAATAAAATTTAATTCTTATTTAGTCATTTTTTTTAGTATTCAGAAGGATTTAAGCAATACATTGTTATTTTATTAGGAAGCAAATGATGGGCAAAACTCCAATACGTATTTGCGAAGTGCTATTTATGTTGTGTTTAAATATAGAAGGATCAATACAAAAACATCAAGTTAACTTATTTATTTGCTTATTCATTTTCTGTTGTTTATATTTATAAATTTTAAAAGGGTAGCAAGAAACTTATTTATCCGATTATTGATAGCCGCATCACATATCCAATTGTAGCGAAATCCTGCCCGCTAAATTTAAGGGTTCACAAAGGATGAGACGTTTACTTGAAATATACACTTTGTTATGACTTTCTAATCACTATCTAAATTCGACGTAAGCTATGGGAGCACGTCAGTTTAAATAGCAATCTAAATATATAGGATCTAAATCTTTTATTATCAGACGATTCTAAACAATAATGTTAGTCCTTGAAAGGACTTTCAACTTGCGGACTTTCAACTCGGAGTTTTCAACTTGCCCTACGGCACAAGTCCACTATTAGCTTCTCTTAGTCTCACCATGACAACAATCCCCATCACCAACTTCCCTCTTCACCCCTAACTTTAAATAGTAACTTTCATTAACAGAAATCGCGGTTCCTTTACAGAAAGAGGCATTATACTCATATAACGTCATAGAAAATGTATTCCCTAGAACAGGGATGGCGAACCAATAGCACGCGACACGATATTTTGGGCACGCCACTGATCAAAATGGTTTGCATTTTAGCTCAAAATAACGAAGTACACTATAAAGTATTACGAGCAAACATGAGTTATCGGTCATGGTGCGCGAGGTGGCGGAGAGCACACTCGTTTGTTATTGTCTTACAATCCTAACATAAATTATTTGTCATCTAATCTGCAACAACAGAAGTTATACTAATATTACTTGAATTTGAATTACACGTATAACTAAAACATTTATAACAATGCAGTGCAAAATGTTTTTTTTTGTATTAAATACCTACAAAGTTTTGAGTTGTGAGTATTTAGTTTTATCATTTTCCCAATAATCAGAAGTTAAAATTATTTGACGGCACGTCTGTACCTTATTAAGTATTTCTTTAGGAAAGATGGCTCGTTGATCCACAAAGGCTCACACCCCTGCCCTAGAAGATTAGTCAGAATCGCAAATAGACACCATTATACAATTGCAGTGGGCTGTATAGATATATATATATAGGTGCACTTGGCTGTGTTGATTAGATAGAAAGTGGCTGTAAGGATAAAGCTGATTAGGCTAAGCATTAAGAACCCCTTGGAGATTAAGATAGGTTTTTTGTTGTTGTTAAAAATAACTTTTGTTTGAAATAATATTCTTAAAAATAACCTGGTTGCTAAAAGTTGGAAGGCATCCAAAGAAACTTGAAAACTCTGGGGTCCATGAAAGATAATACACTCACTCCCATAGTTGAGGTGCTTAAACTTTATTTTGCGCTGAAAATTAAATAAAATGTTCTTTATTCAATTTATTTATTGATTGATTTATTAAAATTGATTTATAAATTTGTATGGATTTATTTTTGATTTGATTTATTTATTAAAATGGCTTCATTAAGAAGAAGTATATATTAAAATTAAAAAATTGCGTTAAATTTTGATTTCTTATAAGACCCAATACATTTTCAATGGTGGAGAATAAAAGTAAATTTATATGAAGGTTACAAAGTAATTTTTTAAACTTATTTCTACACCATTTTTCGTGATGAATGATGTGTTGACCGAATGTCATTTATACAACGATTTTTATGGTAATCAAATATTAAACCTAGATTCTTAAGAAAATTATTTTTGCCAAAAAAAAAAGGCTGATTTCTTTTAATCTTTTGATAAATATGGATTTAAACCTAAATATTTTAGTTATTTAATTCCTATTATTTGTTAGTTGAATTTTAAAGGTAGTCTTAAAAATATTAATTTTCATATGTTTTTTTTACACAATTAGCTATCGTAATTGTTTATTACTATAAAAAAGACATTAGAATACAGTAAACCTCACAAACATTTCTAAAATTTTGCAAGGAGTATTATAAAGCCATTTTTTTATTTTTGCCTTAAATCAGACAGAACAATCGAGAGGTTAAGAGTTGTTGTTATGAGGAAATAAGTGCCTCCAAATTTTAGAAAAACAAAACAATACAAAGATTATTTAAAATGGAAAATTTAGTTGAGACGTCTAGAAAAAGTTGATATTAACACGCAGGGAGTTTTGAAACATTTTACATAGAGAATTCTAAAATTGTTTGTAAGTATAACTGTTGAAAATATCTTATTAACACTAGAAAGAATGAAACTTAGTACATACCTATATTCCCCAAAGGCAGTCAAAATGACTGCATTGTGAAAGAATAATTAACGTGTAAAGAAATTTGTTTAAAATTAATTTTTAATACTTTTTATATTATTTACAGTCGTATAACAAGTTATTAGTAAATATTAGCAATAAAAAAAATTACTTCATTTGAAAAAAAAATATATTCTAAAAAATTCTAAGAAATTGCATCATTATATACCGTAAAATCCGGCGTATAACGCGCACCTATTCTTTCAAGCTACAATTTTTAATTTTTTGGTATATTCGCTGTATAACGCGCACCCCCTTTTTTACGAAGAAGTCTGAAATATATATGCGCAATGCTCTAATGTTTTGAAATCATGTATTCGAGATATTATTCCAAATTTCAGAAACAAATAGTATACTTCTAGAACTATAACCCTTTAAGTTCATAAGAAATGTCATTTCTTTTAAATACACAGTATTTCAATTTATATAGAAGCCTAATTTTTTTCTATGTGTCATCTTTTTTTAAAATTTTTTTTAAAGCTATTGTTTTTATACTCGGCGCGTACAACACACACCCGTAAATTCCGATCTTATTTTTGGTATTTAAAGTGCGTGTTACACGCCGGATTTTACGGTATTTATGTATAATGTGTGTGTGTTCCAAGATATTTGAATATATTTCATAAGTAATTTTAGCATGCTTAGAAGATTGTTTTAAGTTTTTCTTAAAAAAATGTGATTATGTTTGTTTGATTTTATATTATATAACATTCCAATTAATCGTATTTTCTTTTCTTTTCAGGTAAGTTATATATTCCTGATGGATTATTTTTGTCTTTGCATCTCACGTGAGTCATCAGAGTTTATTAGTCATTTTCTCATTAGTTTTCATTTTTATACACGGCGTATAATGCGTCCCCGTTAATTTTGACCTTAATTTTTGTGTTAAAAGTTTTCGTTTTACACCGGAATTTACGGTACATAATTGTTTCTCTAATTGAAGTTAAAAAGCAGTCAAAATGACTTCCTTGGGAAATCTAATGTTAAATGTATTTGGGAAAATGTAGTATGGAGAAAGATACGATTTTTCGAACTGGAAAACAAAATATATCTAAGGATTTCTTTGAATATCCTGAACATGTGTTTTTAATTAAGATTTCAAACTTGAATTTGAATTTCAGGAAAATTATGAAATAGTTTCTTATATTTTCAGATATTTTTAAATTTATTTTCAGTCCAACTTGTATAAATTGAGTTTATGGAAGTGCTGAAATTTGAAAGAATTTCTCACTAAAAAATTAAACTATGCAGGGAAGTCAAGTCGAATTCAGATTTTGAATATTCAAAAAAAAATTCAAGACATTTTTCTATAAATTTGCAAAATTATTGCTTTTTTTTTACCAGTCTGTGGTATTTTTTTAAGCTTTGGAAAAATTAAAACGCTTTACATTTAAATATAATTCAATTCATGCATATTCAGCTCTTATGCAAGTGTGAAGAATTACTTTAATAAAGTTGCTTTAACGTATACGACCACTTGCGACAACTTTTTTTATTTTTTTTTTTTTTTGAAAAAATGGAAATATAGGGATTTTTTTTGTGATTTTTAGGTTTATTTAGTATATTTTAAGGAAAAACTCCTAAAATTGAAAACAGATTTTTTTTTTTATTATAATTAAAATGGGAAAAAACTGGTGAAAATGTACAAAAAATTACATAAGTGGGGCAAAAGTTTTATGCGCTAATTCTCAATTTTTCAATTTTGATGTGTTATTTTGTTATTCATGTTTGAAATAACCCTCAGGATAAGAGATATTTTAATTTTTACAAAAACTAGAGCCTTTTATCTTAGTGAGTATATGAAATTGCTTAAAAAAACTGCGATTATATTCACATAAAGGACTGTAAATTTTGAAATAAAACAATGATTGATAAATCTGATGGCCAAAACACTTCTACTGTTATACAGAACACACATAAGAAATTTCAGCAAATTATTTTCAAAACTTTTTGAGCAATCGCTGTCCCCGTTTGAACTTTTCGAAAAAAACACATTTCGAGTAAAACGCATTTTAAAGTTTGACATCTTATGTAAAGTTATGGCATCTGCTTTTACTAAAATACTTGTAGTTTTTGTTCTAGTGAACAGAAAATAAAAAACTTGGTATTTTTATAAGGCTAATAAGATGGCCTATAAAATAAAAACATAAAAAAAATTGTCCATTTTTTAAAAAAAATCATGGTTTTAGGGTAGTCGACAAAATTAGATTTAAATGGCCAAAAAATCGTTTTTTAAGAAAATTATATGTGTGTATGATCGATATTAACGAGTAACCATCGAAACATTTAAAAACGAACATTAACCATTTGAAATACTAAAGTTCATTCATATTATCATGTACATGTCTGATTATTTAATAAAGCTATAAAATTCAACTGACACCATCAGCCAGCTGGATTTTATTGACATAATAGATGACTAGACTTCGACAATTTTTCTTCCCCAGACATTGAACAATTACAAGTATTGTTTGTGGTAGCTCTCTGTCTTTTAAAAGAAAGGTCAAATGAATGTAGTCTCTGCAGACAACGCGAAAACTTTTGACTGTATTGATTTTGGAGCAGTTCTTTCTAAACTTTTAGAAATGGGTTAAAACTTGTCAAGATGTATAAGTGTATTTACCCATTCTTCTAAGAAGTACAAAGTAGTATTTCCAAGTCATTTCTGAGGAATTTGTGAATTGTTTAAATGTTCATTAGAACTTTGGTATTCACGTATCGCTAAATGGAAATTGTTATTAAGGACAGAATCATACCATTGAATGTATATTTAATTTATCTTTATGTATATTTAACAAGTAATATAAAAAAAAATTAAGTCAATTCCTACTTAGATCAACAAAGAAAATTTTTATTTTAGCTGATTTTTATTAAATAGTTACAATTAATTTAAATATATATATATATTATTTAAATGATTCGTTTCAGTCAATTAATTTTAATTAATTATAGTTAAATTATCGTATTTTTACCCAAAACAGTAGTGTATAGAAAATTTCAGCTCAAATGATCGCTTAAAAATGTAAGACAAAAACCTTTTCAAGTTTTGACACAAGTCGCCAAAAGGGTCGCTATGTCGCCAAAAATGATGCCTACGTGGCTGTATTTCTAATTCTTTGAATAATTAGTTTAATCAATTAATTTTTATTAATTATAATTAGATTACTGTATTGTCATCTAAAATAATCATGTATGCAAAATTTCAGCT
>BMAV01016671.1:265009-304573 GCA_019973955.1 Trichonephila inaurata madagascariensis | reverse complement strand
TTTCAATCGTTAATAAAATATTTTCTATTCATCCAATCAAGTTCAAATAATTTTTTAAAACTTGTAGTGGATGACAATTAATGTTATATAATACCGTTTTTTTAAATATTAATTCATTAATTAAATTTGTTACCGGTTTTTGACGCCAACTTAGATTCGTCTCCATTGTTGTAACAACGTAACTGTTAAAACAATCACAAAAGTTGGCGCCGAAAACCGGTTTTCAGCCAAAGTAGCCAAACCGGGTGCGCATTGTTACAACAATGCAGACAAATCATGCTCTGTTTTCAATTTCCTCTATTATTAGTTCTCTCTCTCCCTAAATATATATATACATCTTGTTCAAAATTTCAATAGTTAATAAAATACTTTCTATTCATCCATTCAAAGTAGGAATTGATTTAAAATTTTGTTTATATTACTTGTTTACTTGCAGTATTTAGATACAAATTTCAAATTTGTTGATTGGATAAAGATGTTCACACATATTAAAATTCTTCAAAATGTTTTCAAAAATTAAATTCTTTAAAACAAGCACATTTTGTTTACCTATCTGCGTTATTATTATTGACAAATAGTAATTTGAACAATAATAAATAATTTGATTGTATTAATCATGTGATTATGACGTCACATGAATTTAAACATTGCATATTAGTAGTTTTTATCAATAAACATCCCAATTGAAAAAAGTTTTACTCGTGAAATAAGTAAAATCCAGTTTAAAATATTATTTGAAATATCAATATATTTGAATTGTAGTGAAGATAGTATTAAAACCTGACATATTTTTTAATGAATGTATTTCTACAGCTAGTGTTTTTGAAGTCAGATATTATAAAGATATTAAAAAAATGTAAGAGCCCGTCTAACGATGTCTTTGCATATAACGATCTTTTTTGGAATTTTATATTTTGCATTCATTCACTTTAGATTATATTAACATAAAAGTAGCATGAAATGTCGATTTAAGATGTGATAGTGATAGAAAACATTTGGACAAGTTTACAAAGTGACGAAAACATTTCAGAAAATTAGAATTTTTTTAAAAAAAATCAAGAGATCAATTTTTTGAAAAGATTTAACCATCATTATATATATATATATATATATATATGGAAATTATGTTCAATTTATACCAAACGATAAATTCGAAAGCACGATGAAGTGTTGTGATATTAGGTCTTACTTTTAATAATAGTGTTCTAAATCAAAAATGAAAAAAAGAGAGGCTATTAGATGAATTTTTACTAAAAAAATGAAAGAAATGTACCTGACCAAGAACAATTTCATCGCAACTGTAAATTACTTATTCTAATATCTTTGATTTTCTTTAAATGATTAATGATTAAAAATCAATACTAGAAAAAATGTTATAATTAATGAGATAAAAAGTAAAATTACATGTTACGAAATAAGATTAAAAAAAGTTTTAATTTACAATTTTGTTTTAAACTTCCCAGATGCTATTAGATTGTTAAAATGAGCTGTGTTAACGACATTTCGTGTTTTCTTAAAATAAATTATCTTTTTTATTAAGATTTAAAACGATGAAGTTGTAATTACAATTTATCAGTCGTACAAAATAATGCATCGTATTTTTTTCTAATGAATCTTTATATCTCTATTTGGAAAATTACGAAATTTATGAAAAATCGTATTTTTTATATAACGTTGAAAAAGTAAAGTAAATTACAAAGAAAAAAAATATTTAGATTTATTTAGGTTAAAATAACTGAAATTTTTATATAAATAAGATAAAAAAAAAAAAATAAGGCTTTACTCATTGAATACTCATGTAACAAAAAAATATTTTTCTTTTCACAATATTTAGATGATGGGATGGTGAATTTGTTGTAGAACTAAATAAAATAAGTGATTCAAACAAGCATCAGTTGTTTCTTCACTGACTAATTTATGTATTTTTAAAATAATACATGCGTAAAAATTTAGCAAATGTGTTTACATCCTTCTAGGACTCATTTCATATTCCCAATACATAAAATAATTGTATACTTGTATTAATTGTTAATACATTCAAATGAAACAATTTAAATGTATAATTAATTCATAATCATCTAAAAAGTTAATGAATTTTTAATTTCGAATATAAAAAAAAAATACAAATGTGAAACGTAGTTTGTGTAAGTTAATAATCACTTAGTCCACAACTGATCTCACATCCGCACTGTTTATGTAGCTGATGTTTGTTAAAAAAAACGTGATCTGAATGAAAATTTATTTTACCCACGGTCGCGCAGATCAAAATATTTAATCAAGTGAAAAACGTCATTGTGTATTCAGCTTTGAGAGTGCGACTTGTTCAGAAAGCTACAGTTTGTAAAAGAGAAGCTATTTTTAAATCAGATGAGAGAGAGAAAGGCGGGAAACGCCCCAAACAAAAATGGTAGAAGCCGAGAAGGTTTGTTACTCTGCTATAATGGTTAAGAAGCAAATTCTCTGCCTTTGAAGAATCTTAAGTTCTATGTTGAAATGAAGATGACAAAATGTTGAATTTTAGTGTTTTGTTATACCTTGCTGTTTTTTACTTACCATTCTTTTATCATAAGATATAAGTAAATAGTTCTTGCTCAGTTGAGCGCATGTGTGGTGTTATGAAATTCGAAATCAGAATTGTGATTATAGTTAGTAAAATCTATTTCTTTAATATCTAAAAAATAATACTCAAAAAGAATAAATAGTATCAGATTCTTATAATTATTAATTCTCTAAAACTCATGTGAATTACAAATCAAAACCATTTTTTTATTTTCATAAAATTAGAACATAAAAAACTCCATTTTTGCCATTAGCAAAATTAAGTTTCTACAATACATCCAAAACAAAGATAATAATCAAGTAGAGGATCAGCACCTGAGACTATAAGTGAAGAGGAGAAAAATGTTTAATAGTTAGTGTTTACTTATACCCTGCTGTTTTTTATTTACCGTTCTTTTATCATATTAAGAAATAAGTAAATAACTCTTGCTCAGATTTGTACATGTATACAGTGGATGCAGTTACTGTGGTTAAATTATAACTTAAATTCAAACTTGTATTTAAAAAGTTCTTTTTTTTTGCGATTTTATGTTTATGATTTAAGATATTTTTTTTAAAAGTTTTAACTCACCTGAAATTCTATGTGTGTAAATTATACAATTATTTTTTCGCAATTAGATGATACAAAAAAGCAACTTTTTATTGAAGTAAAATGGTAAGGTTAACAAATTTTTGACATCAAAATGAATAAAATTTTTATTAAAATTAGATTTCAGCTTTTATTTTAACTAAACTTTGTTATATTTTACACATTTGTTGAGCGCATTTTGAAAATAATTGTTGTTTTCATTTGTTAATCTTAATCTTTGTTGCCGCGAACGACTTTCTTTTTTTATCTTGGGTTTTTTGAGCAATTCGTTTCACGCGAATCAGAGAGTTTTTTGTTTTTTAAATTAACCCTAATGTAATTTTATTCATATAATCTAATTCAAAATATTTTCTTCTTTAAAAACAATGTCAAGTAATTGTATATTTCAAGATATTTTCTTTTTCCAGATATTTTTTTTAATTGATGTATTTATAAATGCTAAATGGCATTTTTTTTTAAAGAATTTCAAAGAGGACAAGCGGAACGAAATATTTCTTGAATTTTTGCCTCTATTTTCATAGAATAGGAATTTAAATTAAAAATTTACGAAAGTGGTAAAGTTTGATGCATTATTTTTAAACAATTATTAGGAAATATTTAAACTGTGATCGGTTTGGGATTGATTAAAATGCAAGTCGATTTTTTGTGGTTATAATTTTAAAAAACACTTTAAAAATTGTTTATTATTAAAAAAAAATTAAGTATAAAGAAACATTTCACTGTTTAAAATAATGTGTTAAATTCTACTATCGAATGAAGTGTTAAAGTAATGATTTCTTAAGACTTCTCCCTTAGTAAAACCTTCTGGGAGGGGGGGGGGCATGTATCACTTATATTTGGCAAGGAATTGTTTGCTTGATTTTTTTTCCCTTTGAGGGAATTTTCGCTTGCTTTTGAAATGTTAAGTTCTAAATTATATCAACATTATTTCCTAAACGTCTCTATTTTATAAGAAAACTATCTACTGCATTGGTTCGTTGACCAGATACAATCTACTCTTTTATGTTCAAATAGCGTGTAATAAAACCAACTTAAATGATGGTGGTGAATTTTGAAGATTAAAAAAAATCGAAAAAGGGGAAAACAGGATAAGAAAAACATTTCAGAGAAAGTTTTTCACTTTGCAGTCATTCATATTTCACGACATAACTTTATGCTTCGTCAAGCAAAGCATAAAAAAGTTCCCTGAAGTGACTTAAAAACCGACCTTGTTTTAAGATGTCGCACTACTAATTTTTACTCGACCATTTCCTCTGAATGATTACTAACGAACTAACAGATTACTATGTCCTAATGTAGATTTTTTGGACTGCTTATTCGCTCGGGTAAAGCTCAGTTAGGTTGTGCAAGTAGGCGTGGTGGTATGCGGAGGAATACACTGTGACGTCAGAGACCGGATCTGGGCCTGGCTGAGTTGCAGGTGGTCTGCTGATGTCAAGGCAACAAGTTATTTTTTCTTTGCAACAGTCCTGCTTTTTTTATTCATGAAAAAAGGGTGTTTTCTTCCCGACATATGCGTTGGAGCACCGGCGATGAGCCAAAGGAGTGATTATTACCTGTTGCTTAGGAAATAGTGTTCCATCATGTAAATGGTGTAGTTTTTTATGTTGTAGTTGCTCTTCTCTCTCTCTCTCTCTCTTTTAGTTGTTAATTCTGTGTAGTTTTTTTCCGTTCCAATGCAGTGAACCGTAGCTTTAAATGGATTTTTGTTTTGTTTTATAGTAAGTTTTTGAAGACTGTGTTTGGAAACGAAGAATGCAAAAAAAAAAAAAAGAAAGAAAGAAATTAGTACATACCAAGAATCGCATTATTAACTGTGTAACTCAGGGGGGAGAGGGGTAGCTACCGCCGTATCAGCCGTATCTATGATACGGGGCCCCCAAGCTACAGGGGCCCCAACATGTGTACCAATAACAAGGCTTTCATTTTTAAAAAAATGGCCGAAAAGAGTTTTGATACGAGGCCCATTCAGAACTAGCTACGCCAGTGTTAGGGGTGTCAAATTCAAAAGCTGACTCGGGCCAAGCACACAAGGTTTAACTTTAGTCGGGCCGCAAAGACAACAAAAAAGCAATATTCATAAAAAATCAGTTTATTTCGAATAATACATTATAATAAACAGAAATAGAAGAACAAAAAAAAATTTAATGTTATTATCCGGACACTTGACATCTCTTTTCTGTTGCTATCTTTCCAATTTGGCGAGAATTGTTTTTAATTTTATAAAATATTATTGTGTGAAGATATATCGACAGGGTTGCAAAAATGCTTGTAGTGAGCCGCATGTGGGCTGCGAGTTTGCAACCCCTGGAGTAACGGGTCTATTCGCGAACCTCTTTCTAATCTTTTTCGCGGGAAAAATTGTTTCTTTAAATATTATTCTATAGGAAACTTTCTGCCGAAGAAGAAAATACGACTTATGTAAATCAAGGCTTATATTTAAGTATTAACTTTTAGGTTCGATGGAGAACGAGAGAGGTTAGGAGCTAGATGATAGAAGTTAGTGATTAATTTAAAGTAGTAGAAAGCTATTCAAGAGTGACTAGTGATTAATTGCTTAATACTTAAATTTGATAATTGATGATTTGGTCGATTAGATATTTAAATTGAAATAGTGTCAGCTTAAAGTGGATCAGCTTTGAACGGAATTTCGATTATTTGGAACGTGAATTGCCAAGACGTTCCAAAATTAAGTGATTCAATACATAATTAACTATTAATTATCTTGTCTACCTCGCTTTTGCTCTAGTACTTACTTATAGATGCATTTCCCAACCTGTGTTGTTGAGATTTTGTTAGGTTGTTGAGACTTGTTAATAAATTATATTGTTTTGATTATGGCTGATCTTCATTCTAATGTATGTATTTGTTGTATGCATTTCTGATATATGTATTTGTAAAAGTACACGTATAACTCGAAAGGTACAGCACCTGTTGAGCAAAGAAATGGCATGAATATTTTTACTAAAAATAAATTCCAAAAGAGTAGTTAATCAATGTAGGTGACGATGCCACAAACTAGCTAAAGGCTAAAACGTGATATAAATATTGATTTTATATATATAAAAAAGATTTTGACGTTAATGTAAATGTAATATGTTAATTTCAGTTACGAAATCTGCAATCAGTGACGTTTCTTTGTACTGTGAAAGAAAAAAGGATGAAAATATATATACTTAATGTTATTGGTTCGAAATACATTAATGCAAGAACACTTTTAAAAATTCATTTAAAATCATAAACTATTTAAGATTTCTCGGTTAGAATCAATAGTAAATCACAAGCAAAAATTTTAAAGGAATTAAGCATTTATAATACTCGTATATATTTATAATATTAATTTTTGATAAAAATTTACTGACAGTTTTCTTTATTTAGCTTTAATTAGTAAGTTGAAATTGAGATGTTTTATATAAAATTTTGAGATTGGGTCAGAAGTTAATACTTTTATCTTGGGCATATTTCTCTACTCAATAATTTTTTGAAGTGTGAAAAAATATTGTGATTATTTAATATTTTTATAATGAAGATAATTACGTAAGTTTTATTTTTTACGTTAGCAAAAAAAAGCCTATGCAAAGTTTAATATTTACGAAAAAAGATGACATATAAAGATCAAATATTTTATAACTAAAATTATCTACTGAGAGGTCTTCTACCTCATTCTGCGGAACCTTAGAGTTCTCTGGAACTTTGACAGGGGCTCCAAAATTAAAGTTTTTATAGAAGATCGAATTCTTAAAGGCAGTTTGCTTGTAAAAATAAATATTTTATGGATAAAATAAAATCTTAAATTTTGAAAAAGTTACGTGCTTTAAGGTATCGGACTACGTTCGGAATCGTGATTTTGCAAAAGCGTATAAATGGATAATATTTATGATATTTAGTGTCACTTAGATTAGAAAATGTATATAAAATTGTTTTAAGAATAGTATTACAATAAAAAATTATTTAAGTACAATATTTTGACAAAAAATGAACATAGAATGACCCATTTTCAAAATAGTCTCCTTTTGTGAAAAATGATTCTATTATATAATAATATTTCGTCTGTATATAGCTCAGACCTCTGTACAGAGGCCCAACTAGAATTTTTGAAATATATCTTAGAAGTGGGTTTATCCATGTTTTACGACAAAAGAGGGGAGAAATTTTAAGAAAAAAAACGCCGATAATTACTTCAATGGGTTGTAATTCTGAAAATAATGTGAATTTTTTAAAAATCGTAGTGGAGCTTCTGTACAGAGGTCTGAGATATATACAGGCAAAATAGTATTATAATAGAAGCATTTTTCACAAAAGGAGAACATTTTGAAAACAGGTTATTCTAAGTTAATTTTTTGCCGAAATAGTGTATTTAAATAATTTTTTTTGTCAAAATGTCCTTAAAACAATTTTATACATGGATTCTAATCTAAGTGACACTAAATATCATGAAAATTATCTATTTATGCGCTTTTTTAAAATCACGGTTCCGAACGTAGTCGGATACCTTAAGCATGTATGCACAAATCGGAAGACTTGCTAATGAAGGAGAAGGAACTACTTAATGACATATCATCAGATTCGACGTTAAAGTCTAAATTTTAGCAGCTCCTAAATTTTAGGTTGAAAATTTGCAGAATACGCAGACGTTTCTCATATAGTTATGAACATTTTAATGCTATTCTGATCTACTCAAGTTAAAATTATTTCTTAACATATGTGGTAAAATAAATATAGGCAGAATATGAAATGCGACAGCACATAGCTTCAATACCTAGACTTCCATAGTTTGTGTAAAAAATGCAAACACATGTATAAATTCAGAGACGGATTTAGGTTTGATGGTGCCCTAGACCCAAGTTAATTTGATGCCCTTATATGTATTAATAATAATACGAATAGTAATAATAGATTCGAATTAAATTTAGGTATAGAATTTAGGCATGCTTTACGTCTCACATTACTTAAAACTACAAATTTTTTATCCGAGATTAAAAAAGAAATAATGCAGTTTTTGTGAGTAATCGGACAAAGATATAATTAAAATATGGTGAATTAATATTTTGTGTTATAATGATGAGCAAACAAACGCTACATTTAGAAACGCTACATGAGTAAATTACATTAATATATTATGTTACAAATTTTTTCAATAAATAAGTCATAGTTAAAAATAATAAAAACCCTTTTATAGTTAATCGAACTAAGTTGTAACCTAATCTTTTAGTCGCCAAGTCTGAAATTAGTCGTCATTTCTGGAAATTGGATCTGAAATTAATCGCCAGATGCGGGATGGGATCTGAACATGGGAAATCACTAATCCTAATGATCCTGATCAGGACAATGGAACAAAATTATAAAATTATTGTATTGTCATCTTCATTAGCGTTCACAGGAATTTTTCAAGAGGGGGTCCGGGGTCGAAAGTTCACCATTCTTTTGTTATGCTCCTTTTGATTTTGTCGATTTTCGGGAACAAAACACAGTAAAAAAACTAATTTTTGAATAAATAATTAGCATTAATTAATAAAATTAATCATTAATAACAAATACTTAAGTAAATTTTACGTACTATATACTTAGAATTATAATCAATCAGAAAAAATACCAAGGGCTTTGGTGTGTGTGTGTGTGGGGGGGGGGGGGCGCGTTACCCCCCCCCCTTGTGTGCGCCACTGGTCATCGGTCCTGGACAAGTGAGCAAAATTTCGAATTAATCTGACCTTTTAAAGTGGGTAAAAATTGAGTTCAAAGATTCTGTTACATACAAGTGAAGCTTATGAAAGGGTGTTAAAAATACAGAATTTTTTTACTTGTCTTTACTCAAAGTACCTGCAACATGTTTACCCACCTTAAATATTATTTTAAGATGTACTCTTCTAGGGGGGAGTTATTAAGCATTTCGTACTAAATCAATGTGATCATTTTAAAAATTTGATAATTAAAGAATGAATTGATCACATTTGGCTCTGAGTTCATCCAAGTCATTTCTTGGGATTGCTTTCACCTTGAAAAAGAAACTGAAGTGAGTTGAAGGTTAACGTGCCTGCTTCTACGAGCTTTTAAAAGTTTCTTCTTTCTTTTTTAACTTGAAATGTTCGTGCGTCAGCGTTTCCTATGGATAGTCATTATTTCCGTTGTGAAATACATTCGACGAAGAATACAAAATAACCTTCGGAGAGCTTTCATGATGATATTTTTGCTATACCGAAGCCACACACGCCTCTATTTGAAAGTGAAGGTATTTTTGAAGGTACTCAGTAAATTATAGGTCACTGTTTCAATTTTGTTTGGATGAGACAACTACTTAAGTTTCGCTGTTTAGAGTTCAAAGTTAAAAAAAAAAAACTGGTATGAAGTTAGAATTTGTTGTAGTAAACTGTAATTTGTGTGTGCAGAATAAGATGAATGAAAAATGGCGCTCGGTGAAAAGCTGTTTTCTATCTCAGATATATTTTAAAATGTTATTTCAATAACATTGAACCGCATTCAGTAACTGAAATTAATGATTAATTTATAGTTTGCGTGCATTTTTCAGTCTTCATGTTTTTTACCGGCATTGTTAGTAACTCAGTCGATTCTTATCGGTGCAAGAATTTTTGTTTTTTCAATCCTAATAATCATTAATACCTTGTTTTTCGAAAATAATTTGTGCATATTTTCTGTTTGTAGTAAAAAGAACTTTCAATAAAAAACTAGAATATTGATTAACGATTAAATGTATTTTAGTTATTGTGTTTACCGAAATATTACCCTCTCCCTCAAGTAATTTCCACTCACAAAATGTAACACAAAATAAATATTATCCTTTGTTTATTTTATTGTCGACACGAAAGTAATTTTATGATCTGTTTTTTTAATGAGAAAATATGAAAATGGCCTCTTCATAATAATGCTTTTTAAAAGAGAAGTGGATTATTATATAACAAGGGCTGAAAAGAAGGAAGAATTTTTACACTCGAAAAAGCCCGTGCAACACCAGGCTAAACGGAGGGGAAGAAACCTATCTGACAAGGAAAAGAAATGGAAGTAATTTCGAAAAAGGGAAGTTTAATGCTCGAAAAACTCGCTTCGCTTCCCCCCCCCCTCCACTGAAGTGCTGGTGTCGAGAGGGAAAGGAGAAATTTCTATGGGAATAAAGTTATACACACGGAAGAAACACGAAACCCATCCGGCCGGGCAAAGAACCGGAAGAAAGTTCGGAAACGGGAATTTTAATGACAGTATAGAAATCACACACAGAAAATACTGACATCGAGAGACGAAGGGGAGATATTTTCATGGGAAAAAAGTTATGCACTCCATAATGCCCGTGCACCGCCGGATGATGCAAATAGTATAAACAGAAAATTCTGTCATTTGATAAAATCATCCCGACATCTATCGTGAAAACATGGTGGAGTGGGTGGATTTCAAGTGAGTTAAAAAGCGAAGCGTGGCGTATATTTGCAGGCTTCACATTTCAACGTCGAAAAGAATTATCATATGTCTCTGAAATATAAGTAATATTTCAGAATTGCTTACGGATCAAATTTTCGACTTTGACTTCTTGGTTCCGGTCTAAAATACATTACATCTCTGATACATCCATTATTTAGCATATATAAATTGTATAGATTCTAGTAATCGTATTATTTTTATCTGATAAAAATTTTGTTCGCAATGCTTTTTTTTAATCCCATTTTTGGACTAGCCGTCTGTTTAATTTGATGTTGTTAAGTTTTTTTTGTTGCAACGTGAATTTCATAAATAACAGGAATAAGTCGTTATTTAAAACATACTTCACTTTTTTTTTCTTTTTTTTTTACATGCGATGTACTGTCTGCGCATTTTTTCCATGCTGAATAAGCGGTTAGTTCAATAAAATATTCTATTGTTATTCGGTATGTTCGACAAATTACATTGTCCATTGTTTTCCCTGAATTTTGAAATATGTTTGTATTTTTCAGGATGCTTATGGAAAGTTTATGAAGTCTATGTTTTAAAAACAGTGTTCCTTGTTAAATATAAAAATAAGTTTTTAATTTGACATAGATATGATTATCCAAATTGTTCGAAAAGAACAAATACATTGTAATAAATAAAGGAGCCTGCGTTCATGATTTAAAATAATTGTGTTATGAAGTTGAATTGATGTGAGTAGGTCATTATTCTTAAAAGTCGCTGGGAATGTTTCTGTAGTTTAGAAATTTTCGGTTAAAAATGCCGATTCCATTGCCCTATATTTATTTTAGACCAATTAATGGTTGTCAAAAATGGAGAGAGAGAAAGAATTCTATGTAAACTCTCAATTTTATTTTCACCCTCAATGTTTTGGAGATATACCGCACGCACGCACGCACACACACACACACACACACATCCAAAAATTGACCGATCCGTGTGTCAGTCGAGAGTTCGTTTTTCTTCAAAAATTTACCCAACATTGAGAACCCCTATATAAGTCGAATTGGCGAAAGATTTGTCAAACGGGTCACATGTCAGCATAAGGGCGAAAAATGTTGTCAAATGGGTGGAATATTTTCCAATCAAATTGCTGTAATGTAAAACACTAGATGCCAATGGCGATATTTCCCATTCATTTTTTATCTTATTTATTCTTATTCAAATTTTCTGAGACATGTTTTTGGTTTGGGAAATGAATGGAAAGAGAAATTCGTATATAAGATGTGATCGTCGACCTGTGTTTCATTCTCTGGAGGCAAAACTCGCTGCGTGTTGATCATACTCATTCAGACATCCCAATGAATAAACGATAGGAATTTTATGAACTATTTGAACATTCGGATTCTCATATTGATTTTGAAGGATTTAGGAGACTTTTTTTTTTAAGAATAAAAGTTCTATTTGAAAAACCCCCAAAAATAAAAGATTAATATCGCTTGCGCATGGCTAATAAAAAATGTTAAAAAAAAAAGCAGCAACTTTTTTCCTAAATTACCTTTTTTTCCGAGATTAGCGATTCTGTACATCTCATCTGACCTTCTTACTTTTATTTGAAAAATGTTTCGAAAATTCTCAGCCTATATACGGAAGTATAAGATTTATGAATTTCTCTGTGGACGTAAAAATACAAATTCCTATTTTATTTTTTTAATATTACATAAGTTTATTGCTTATATATAGTATCTGCAATTGGCAAACAAACGACGCCACTTAATGATTACTTTTATTTCTATCTGAACTAATTCAATTCTTACTATTAACTCACACACTCTCTCTATATATATTTATTTATTTGCTTATTTATTTATCTTGGTGGAATTTTCAATCGTTAATAAAACAGATTTTAAAGCGCTCAATTGAGCTGAAACTTAATATACATGATTATTTTGGATGACAATTCAATAATTTAATTATAATTAATAAAAATTAATTGATTAAAACTAATTATTTAAAGAATTACAAATACAGCCGCGTTGGCGACTTGTGTCAAAACTTGAAAAGTTTTTTTTCTCACGTTTTAAAAGTATTCAGTTGAACTGAAATTTTATATACACGATTGTATTGGATGACAATACGATATTTTAATGATAATTAATAAAATTTAATTACCACTTAATGTTGTGATTCTGTCTTATATTAATTGTAACTATTTAATAAAAAGTATCTGAAATAAAATTTTACTTTGTTGATCTAAGTAGGAATTGACTTAAAAAAAATTTTTTTTTATATCACTTGTTTTTATTTATGTTTAATACATCTGAAATAGATTTGGACTAACATTTTTTTTTATTTACAAGTTAATTACCTGTGGTTGTTGGCAACCTTGCCACAAATTTTGTATCATAGGAGTCACGAATTTGGAATCAGAATTTATCAGAAGTTTCATATGTGTATAATTTTTGAAGTTATAGTTTATCAAATTCTAGAAGGTTTTAAAGACATCATTAAAATGTGGAAACATTAAGAATGAGGCACTAGCTCACATCTTTCGAGATTTCTAGGAGAAAACATTTCCATGTTCCATCATCAGCTGTGCATTGTGTAGCTTTGGAATTACTCGATTGAACAACTTGACTAATCTTTTATATTCATGACAATTTATTTTAATATTCTTATCATGATTTTTAAATGAATTGTGTAATAATATCCTCATGTACTTTTTACGCCGTTTTATAAGTTTCATTTGTATGTAACGGAATCTTGAACTCAATTTTTACCCACTTTAAAAGGTCAGATTAATTCGAAATTTTGCACACTTGTCAAGGACCGATGACAACACAATACTTTAATAATTTTGTTCCATTTTCCTTATCAGGATAGTCAGGACTAACGATTTCCCATTTTCAGATTCCATCTCGCATCTGATGACTTATTTAAGATCCCATTTCCAGATTTGACGACTAAAAGATTTAGTTACAACTTAGTTCAATTAACTATAAAAGGGTGTTTTTTTTAAGCTATAATTTATTCCAAATTCATTTGAATAGATTATAAAGTGCTAATTTTTATTTTTGATGTATCGATTTCATTTGCATTCTATTGAAATGCATTTTGATGTTTATTTAAACAATGACTGCGCTCCATTAAAATCACGAACCAGTTTCAATAAATAATCACGCCATTTTTACATCTTTTTATTTAAATCTCTTTCAATAGTTTCTCCTTATTGTAAGGAAATGATATCATCTTTTTTCGTGACGTCATTATATCGTCATCGCTTACTCTTAACTAGAATGCTCAAGAGATTACGGAGTCTCTTAAAATAGAATAGGCGGAGTAAAAATTCTTATATGAATAAAATTCTTTGGGTTGAGTGTAAAAATTCTTATTTTCCTCGATGTCGAGAAATAACTTTTTCCGAAGGCAATATTTTAACAATTTACGAAACACTTTTATGCCATGCTGGAAGTATGTCAATGATTGAAATTTATTTTAAATTTATATTTTGTTGAATATTTTTACGTGAGTCATTCTAATCTCTTATTATTACAAAGCAGTATTCATTTTTCAACTTAGGACAGGTGTTTCCTCAAAACCAGTTCAGCAAAGCATGATAAAAAGTCGATTTTTTTTTACCCCTTCTCCTTGTAAAGTTGCTTTCTTTACTGTATTGTATGCGCAGAAAAGATTTCTCACTGAGGCGTATTTTCTTTTGAAAAAATAATGCTATATATACTGTAAGCTCAAATTCTTGATCGTTTGATATATTCCTCAAAGTTATCAAAAATTATTATTCACTCCGAAAAACTGTGAAAATTTAGCGCATTAGTTAAATATAATTCATTTTCTCAATTTATATAAGAAGGAATATTCACACACCTTAATTATTTTTACACTGCATTTGTTGCCCTGCTTATTATTATTTTTTTTTTCATTTAATCGCTTAGCTTCTAAAAATTCCGAAAGTTCAGTCGATTTCTACATTTGAAAAAGTTTTAAATTTGAAAGAAGTTTATTAACTTTATTAAAGGCAAATTATTTGAAATTGTTTTTGAAAAATACTTTTTTTTTTAAAGCAGAAAAAATTAAAAATGAGTTTTGAAATTGATATAATGATCGCATTAAGCTTAGTAATTCAAGTCAGGAAATTTACAGATTTATATATCTAATTTAAGTCTTGTGTAGGGGATTTATTCAACTAAATATTCACACCGAGTGAGAAGTAATGAGAGTTCCTTAGTTAAAAGAGGAATAGAGCGTCAATGTCTTTTTTGTGGTATTAGAGAAGAAAAATATTATAGTAACTTAATTGTTGTCTACACTCTACTTTATCATGTAGTAGAATTTTTTAAAATATGACTTTCCAGTTGTTCTAGTGTTGCTGTAGACAATTATTAAGTCAAAAACCAAACCAATAAAAATCGATACTGAAATCAAAATGTACTCTTTAAACTAAAATCTAGGAATGAAAAAAGTATTTGTTGCAAGTATAAGAATCATATAAAAAAAGTTATACAAACAATATTCAGAAAATGAATTACATGCTACAAATAAATAAATAAATACGAGAATACGGGCGTATTTTCTGTTTCGTTGACATGTGGTTTAAAGTGGGAGTGAACGATTTATTAAAGTTAGGCGTATTTTTCGGTTTTAGTAGAATGTGTCATGTTAAAAGATAAATTGTTTTATAGACATGTCATTCTTGATTTATTATTTTTTATATCTTTTTTCTAGTCGGTACTTATGTATTATATCGTCGACGAATTTCACCAAATTAAAAAACGTCGCCAAATGCTGTTATTATTGTAATTATTGAACTCGAACATGCGTGGAAATGGCTTCCACTATATCTCGTCATTTGGCGACTTTTTTTTATTGGCGAAATTGGTCTACCGTGTAATACTCTAGTACATCGTCCAGTCAATTACTCAAATTTAATAGTGGAAATCGTTAAAAATACTTTAAAACTGATGATCCATTTTAACTTTCAAAGTACTTTTATTGCATTAGTTTAAAAATCATAATATGTAAATACAAATCCATCGGTTGGGTTCTTTTTTATCCCCTACTTTTGCTTATTGCCAACTTGGTGACTTACTAATATTGCTTTTATTGTCAAACTCGAAAGTCCAATACTGAAAAAAATCACTGTTAGAACCTTTTTTTTTCTGTCACCAAGGCTGATCTAGAGAATTTCACTAAATAAATTATTGAATCTTTTTAGAATTCTATATTATAAATTAATTGAGCAAATTGTAGAGTATAGAATATTTATTACATATTGATGAAAATAATTTGAAAGGTAAGAATTTATTATTGTGGAAAAAGTAATTGGAAACAGTGATAACTCTCACTATTTGACAACCTACTATGGCTCTTTACCCGCCACCTGGACTAGAGTTAATTGCTATATATAAAAAAGAAGCTACTCAGTTAATTTTAATTTGAATATCAATCAAAATATGTAATATGTAAATATAAGATATGTTCTTTGAAATTATTTTTAATATATTAACGTGTTGGAAATTATTTTCTATTTCATACTATTATCGTCTGCTTTCATTTAATAATTTATAAAACTCTTAACTTTTCTTACTGTTTATTGTATTTACTGATATTTAATCGTTTGGTGTTATAAGTTTTTGTTGCAAAAGTTGGCATCCTTTTTTGTCATAAATCTCGATGGAAAAATTCTGCAGTTGACTGTTAGAATTCGAATTTATATGTTTTTGACACGTAATAGAAAAAACTGCTGCTTTTACTGATTGATTTGGATTTCAGATTACAAAGATTTTATTGAATATTCTCACGTGTGTAAATATGTGTTTTTAATTGTTATTTCCTAGATTTAATTAAAAAATTTGTTCTAATTCGAATTGATTATTTGCACCATATTTCGAACACCGAACTGTCAAGAAAAAAACAACCCTGACAAATTGGTCAATTGTATAGGGATTAGATAAAATGTTACACACCAAGTTAAAGTCCATGATCTTTTCTGAACTTGCTAAGTCTGGTCTTGGAAACGTTAGTGCTTTGTCTATGAAATATCCATATCACGTGCCGCAGATGTGGAACAACGAAACTAAAAATGCGAAAACAAAAGAAAATTCTGCTGTAGCCTCTTTATTTCAAATTTACTGACCAATTGCCAACCTGAGCAGCAGATTTGAAGCTTATCGGGGAAAATATAATTTGTGTCCATTTTGTTGTTTTTCTTATACCATCGTGAAAAGAATTTTGAACTTAAAAAAAAATCTTGAACCTCCTTTCTTCCGAGGCTTAAAACAAATTAGTTTCGACCTACTTTGTTCAGTTGTGTTTATTAAGACAGCCGTTGCTCTTCTGAGACATTTTATCGATTTTGCTTTGCTTTTGATTTTAGGTCAACTCTTTTCAGCTGCGATATTTTTGGATTCCTGTGATTTCTTGCGAGGATTAGGAAAAAGGGATGGCATCGTATATTTCACATCTGTCCCGTCAAAATTGACAGTTATCTATACTCATGTTAAAAATAGCAGAGTGCTCAGTGGAAAAGTGATATTCTAGGATGATCTATAACAGAATCATCCTTTTTTTTTTTAAAGTTAACCACGACATCATTTTTATGATTCATATGTATATTAAAGAACTTGTTTAACCTATTTTTAAGATCTATAATTTTAGAAGTAAAATATATGAGCCATTTTATGCAATTGAAAACATAATGCCGTTTTAGTGTATAAATAAAGATTTGTGAATTATACATATATATATATATATAAAATTCGTAAACGATTTTAAAAATGACGTTTATACTTTAAAAATTAGAATAATATTAATTCGTACTATTTTCTCAAAGATAATTTATAGCGATCATAGCATATTTACTTTTATTGGCTTAGTGATTTTAACTCTCCTGTATTTTTTGGAAATAATTGTCTTTTTCAAACATTTTTGCTTAAGTTTAAGTAAAAAATATTATTTTCAAAAAAAATATATTGTTTTCTTCCCCTTCGTATGACGATTTAGAGATACAAGACTGACTTGAAATTGTTATTTAGTTTTTTTTTTCATACTAAAATTATAGAAATTTTGTAAATTGTTTTAGATGTTAGTAGGAACCTTTTTTGTGTCATTTATCAAAATAAAAAATCAATTTGAGTGTTTTAAATATTTTTTACAAGGCTTAATATTGATTATTTAGATAAAATATCTCATAATTGAGCACACGCTAAAAGCAAAATCAATTATACTCTTACTAAGCTTATTAATCTTTATAAAACTAATGGTAAATACTGATAAATTTTAAATGCATATTTACCTTTCTCCGAACTGGCAAGTTTTCAAACTCAGTTACTTCGTATAAATATGACATTTGATTTTGGACTACATTCTTTTAATTTGTGATAAATCCTTTTCTCATAAAAATCACTTGGGGGTATATTCAAGATACATCTATGCTACAATATCACTTACATAGAACTTTTGAAACATGCACCTGTTAACAAACTACTATTTTAAGTCTTTTGAGAGAGGATGAAGTTGTTCGAAATTTATTAAATTAAGAAGGGAAATATATATATTTCATTTTCAGGAAATAATTTTTGCTATCAACTCAAAAGACTTTTCATTTGTTCGCGGATACTCGGGCGTTCTTGGAAATGATTAGACCGAATTGGTTTGCATGCGAAATTGACATTGCCTTTAATATTCCAAAATCATTTTACAAGAAGATTATGAAAGAATGAATGGAACCAAGAATATCGCATTTCAGATAAAGGGAGCTAAACAAAGAATTTTTCTCCAACCATTAATAAGAGACTGTCCTGCCATCATATTTATACTAATTACAATAAAACCCATTTTCTAACTGGTTATGGTAACTTTAAAAGCTACTTGTTCAAATTTAATTTAGTTCCTTCATCTTCATGTGATTGTAATATTGATGGTGAGGAAAATGTAGAATATGTGCTCCTCCTATGTTCCAAGTTTGAAAGAGAACGAAATATCCTAAGATTAGCTTTCAAGGGACTTAATATAAATTGGCCTCCAAATTTTCAACAACTTATTTCCATCAGAAGTGCTTTTAACAAGTTCTGTGAATTTTTTGTAAATATTTGTAATCCTTCATAACCTCAATTTTTTTCCCTTCTTTCCTTTGTAATGTGTGATTAATACTTACTTTCTGTGAGCCCCGTGTGATACTTTGTGGTGCACAGGGATTTTATAATTGTTTTCAATAAAAAAAGAAAAACCTTTGTTGCTCCATATCCCACAAAATCATAACTATAACTGTAACAATTTTATAACAATACAACAATTTTATAACTATAACAATAGAAATTTTAGAAGATTTTTTTTTTCTAAAGATTGATTTCTTGATAGTACTCTCCTATAATATATTTTTAATCTAGTTATTTTTCAAATTCTGTAGTTAATAGTTTTTAAAAGTGGTGGTTTTTTCCTTCATTGACAAATTTGACTCATTGGATCTATCATCAAGAGTTGCTTAAAAAGCCTTGTTAATAAATTTAAAAGATATTTTTCATATTTTTAGAAACAAGATATATTAATTTCCTTAAAATGGATAAAATAGATTCGAATAAGTTATTTCTATCGTTTACTGAGTTCACTAAACTCTGAATAATATTTAAACACACCAGCACTTAATCGATCTTTTCCAAACAATAATAAAATCCCTCTTTTTTTTTGTATCGTTTATTCACAGGTAGCTTATTTTTTTTTCTCAGTGATTGAAGGCCGTATTAATCATTCAAAAAGCTTCCTTTATTTTTTCCTTCCCTGCAGTAGTTATCAATAAGAGAGCTGTTTTTACTGCGCTACTTTTATTACTTACCGGGAACTCGTTGGCAGAGATGTCCTTCACTCAATAGGACCAACACCTGATGAAAATGGCTTTTGCGTGGGGAACGTGGGCTCCAGAGGGAATAATACCATCAAATATCGATTGAAAGGCCAATTTTGTTCCACCCCGAAGCTTGGTAAACAGGAGCGGAAGTGAAATATGAATAAGTAAAGTGATGGACAATGAAAGGGCTTTTGTTTTTGTTTTTACGTGAGAAAAAACCATTCTTCAAAATGAAGAGGGAAAAAAATTTAGTTTTTCCCTACTTTTTTCGGAATAAATTAATCGAACAATTCAGTTCTCTCATGTTTTTATACAATTGCTTTCAGATATGTGAAAAATCAAGATAAATAATATTCTGATAATTTTTTTTTTGTGTGTGTGTTATATATAATAAATTTTCATTTTTTTAGAGAATATACACGAAAAGCATTTCTTTTTTTTTTTAATGGATAGATCGAATGATTTAATTTTTATAATGCATTCATGGAACTGCTCTCAGATATATGGAAAATGAAACAATTTACTGCTTTGGAAATTTCGTCTGTAATTCATTTAGAGTGTATTTTCCTAGAAGTAAATTATAAAAATGCTTTACTTTTTGAATTAAAAAAACTGGCACTGGTAGGTCCTTGAAGTTTTTTTCTATGTGAACCAATACAATTTTTGGAGCAACTTGCAAATGTTTTATGATAGAATTCATGTAAATTATTATGCATATTCAGTGTAATTTTTTTTTTATATATAAAAATGGTATTAAATAGTCTTTAAAAATTTCGTAATTAGTATTAAATAAAAATTAAAAAAATAAATTAGTTATAAAAATGATTAATTTAATATATAAATAAATTGATTAACAGTTAGAAGAATTCAATATAAAACTGTGCACAAATGTGATATTTAATGTATGGATTTATAATAAATGCTATTATATTGAAACTGAACATCTAAATAATTTTCTCTATATAGGTTTTTGTTTCCCGTAAATTGTATTCAATTAAACGTTTAATATACAAATTTTGAATAATTTGTAATATCCCTATAATGACAGCATGAAAAATATTTTGAATCCAAAAATATTCTAAGAAGGCTTTATAATTGTTCTTGTTTTTAAGAATATGAAACAAAGAATAAAAATAACGATTTCCTCCATGAGTTACCTACTAATAATTTCTAAACCATGGAAAAAATCTACCTTTTTTTAAACATTTGATTCAAGTATGCTGTGGGGGGGGCCTTAATTGCTCTGATGCAAAAATATTGCTTTTGGAACATAGAGTAAAGAAATATAAACATCAGTGGATCTTTTAAAGGTTATACAAAACTGATTAGCGCTGATTTTTGAACAATTTGAAAGTTTTATTATACTTTTAGCATCAGAAAAACTTGAACTCATTTGAATGAATAGATTGAGTGAAATATTTTGAAAATAGTTTTCTATTAAGGAAATAACTTTTATATACCTTGAAAGTTGTTTTGAAAAATGCTTATATCATCCTGCATTTACTCTTTGAATTTTTTTGTTTGTTTTTGTTTCCTTGTAGCATTTTCTACTTGTTTCTATTGTTAAAACTGTTTTGTACTTAAAAAAATATATTCAATAATGAGTTTAAAGTATATATTTAAAATTGCATCTCTCTTTCTCTGGATCAACTTTGTATTGATCAAACGAATATTTTTGAAAAAAATATCTTTTTAATCTTAGATACATAAAACTACAACATCCATCTTTCAAAATTTTTTAAATGGGATGGGAGTGTATAGACTTAAAATTAATTTTAACTTAACTAGTGGCGCAACAGTCCATGAGGGCTAAGGCCTACTGTGCCCAACTCAGTATACGTGACTTTGTCCCTGAGGTGCACGAGCAAATTTTCCGGTCAGGTGGTCAGTCCGACGCGAAAACTCGCTGTGTTAAGTTTCCAAGCAAGCTTGGTGATCATTTATTGACCCACTGATGGGATGAAAGGCTGAGTCGACCTTTCCCATTCCGGGGTTTGAACCTCGGACCCGAGGTGTGGAAGCGCGATGCACTGCCACTGGGTTCTAAAATTAATTTTAGTTTGCTAATTTTTGCTTGAGTTTTTTTTATTAAATAATTATTTTTTTGTCATTTTTTAAATATTGTTTGAAATCATAAATAAAGCTGTAATTGATTATGATTAGGAAGTTTTCAGTTTAATTTGTATTTCATGAAAACGAATAAAAGAAAATCTGATTTATTAAAATCGGAAATATTTTTTTACAAATATATTCAAGTATAAAAAATGGATAAATAGCACATTAAACAATAAATTATATATATGGATTGTGTAATTATAATTGATTCAGTTATTGTTTTGATTTACTTATGTGTGTTGTGTTTTTATTACACAAACTAAATATTATCATTTCATGCAAAATTTAAATTTATACAGAAATATTTAGTCCTTGGAAATAGAAAAATATTTTTGGAATCATATAAAATAAAATGGAAAAATACATTTGAAAGTACAAATATTTTTAATTGAAAAAAAAAAGAGTAACTTTTATTTTAAACACGGGGTTTAAATGGACTGTGAAATTAACTTATGGTTTAATTAATACTTTTTAATTTTATTTATATTTTTATGTAATACGATTTATATAAATTAAATGCGTTTTCAGAATATTTCTATTACGAAAAAAAAATATTAATTTCAGAATTCCTGAAAATATTAATCACAGAATTTCTTTCAAAAATTCACTGTTGCATTATGATGTGCGTTTAACTATATATAAAATATTTGAAGCATAGCCACTTTCATCTAAAATTATTTTTATAAATTCTTTTATCTGTATACCTTTTTTTAAAATTTTTATCTCGGGATACCTTTTTTTTAAATTTTAAGTAAATAATAACTGCCATGTCGACGTCATTGAGATATCGGTTTATATAGTTATAATTTAAACCAATTTGTTGAGGGAAAAAAGACCAGGGAAAAAGTTATTTACGTATTACTTTTTATTCATTTACTTATCTTTCTATTGCAGTAAATTGACATCAGTAAAATATTATAAAAACAAGAGTTCTATTTCATGAACTCAGTGGTTCTCTACAGCAGGGGGTACCCGAACTTCTTCGCAGTCGTCACGTGAAATTTTGTAAATGTTTATCTTATTAATACTTTGATCTAATAGGGTGTCATGGGTTAAAATATAATTTAAAAAGAGCTCCCGCGAGTTAAAAAGGAAACCACTGCTCTGCTGGAACAAAATCAAATCAAGTGGTCCTTCAAAGGAGCAGGCGTAAAACAACTCCGATTCTGCGTATTGTTTGTAAACATAACTCGCTATGCATCGTCGCCTTTTAACATAGGTTGAACATAAGTGACAAATCAGATAAGAAACTCGGCAACAGAGACGAGAGTAGAAGTATTCTGTGCTGTTGTAGGAAGGAGAAAAGGATGAATCAATTGAAAATCATATTTCCTTAATAAGTGTCGAATTGAACTTACAGATGGCTCATGCTATACTGTTTCGGTAATAATCGAATGTCGTCGTGATGATTTTGTTCAGCTGATTTAATTTAGATTAAATTTTAAAATATGAATGATTAGTATTTTTTCATCGTAAAAATGAATTTTTTTAAGGCTGATTATTCGTCTTTGACGAAATATCGCAATACATATGATAATGGACAACTTGCTGCTATTATTTTATTTCTAGTTTTAGAGACAGTAAGTGTATCTTGATTTGTAATTTATTCTTGATGTAAATTTTCATTAATTCTTATTATTTGCAAATAGTATGATGTGAAGAGTTTCTCATTTTCATGTATGAATGTAATTTTTGGTGTTGTAGGAAGTAGTATTCTTTGTTAAATATATTACACTGTTAAATATTTGAGTGTATGAATAATTTTAGTTGTCTTGTTGATCTTATCTGGTCTATTTGTTTCTTTACAAAAGTTATTGATTGTGGGAAAAACCTGAAATAGCACCAGTATTCATTTTGAGAATAGCTTAACTATTTAAAAATATAATTACAAATATTTATTTTTAAAGAAGTCACATCACCTCCTATATTCAATGCTATATTCATAAATTAATTTGTATTCAAATAGTTAAAGCTTATTATGATGTTATTTAAATATCATGATAAAAGCTTTAACTAGCACACACATATATGATTGTGTTCTAAGTCATTTTTGTGTAAAAATGTAACTGAAAATTTCATAGCAATTGTACTTGATTGTAACTTATTTAATTCTGTTATATTTAGTGCATCATATATTGCAGTGGATATTTATTGCTAGATTCAAAAATAAATTTAAAAGAAGCAATATGTGTTAAACCTTAGAGTGTTAAAAAAAGGAGCTATTTTGTCAAGTATATGAATAGAATTATGGAGATTTCAGGGGTGTATCAGAATATCGGAAAATAATTGCCAAAGACTTTAGGAGTAATGACCTTACCTGTGAAAAGAAGTT
This sequence comes from Trichonephila inaurata madagascariensis, assembly GCA_019973955.1. NCBI lineage: Eukaryota > Metazoa > Arthropoda > Arachnida > Araneae > Nephilidae > Trichonephila > Trichonephila inaurata. The sequence goes on along the minus strand of BMAV01016671.1, from coordinate 280,753 downwards.
AAAATTTTTTTAACAGCCAGAAAATGGCAATCTGAGTATGATAACCTCAATCAATAAAGGGTTGAGACAAATGTTGAGAAGCTTAAATGTAGATCAGTCTCAGTGGCCACTATTTCTTGAGTTGAAAGACATTATCTGTGAATATATTGTTGGCAGAAGAATAAAGTGTTTTGATTTTTAACAATAATTCCACTGCTAGATTAATTGACAAAAAAATCCAAAGCATGACAATGCTAGCTGTATGTCTTCCTTTAGCAGTGAAAATTGTAAAATACTTTATGCTGATGTTTCAGAAGATGGCATAGCTGTCTGTGTATTTAAATCAATGTAAATTATTGTATATGAAAAAAATAGATACATCCTCTCTGAAAATATATTTAAGCTGTTCTGCATCATTTGTTGCAAATTTTAATATACGATTAGAACTTTTAGATTAAAGATAGTATTAAAGTAAGAATCTTTGTGCACATGTACCACATATTTATTAAAATAATTCTTTGCTTTTATTTTCAAAGAAATTGATTTCCTTTTAACTATATACTTTAAGTAACATTACAGTTAAAACTTTCAATATTATTAATTTTACATATAAGGTTGGTGTAGTTGTAAATTCATTCATAATTTTTTCTGTTAAATTATTTTCTTATAACATAAGGTAGATTAAAACACCATATTAAAATAGTCATATTTTATCTTTACAATCTCCATCTAATATTTTAATAACTTGAGCAATGTTTATTACATGTTTTTATTCTTGTTCTCGAGCCATAAGACCATTTGTATCTTTTTAATTAACTTCTCTTTCTTTTTTTTTTACAGCTTGCTGGTGTTGCATTGCTTTCTCTGTCAATATGGATGTATGTTGATACTGCTGCTTATTTAGTATCTGATCACAATGACAAGTTCTTTGTTTCCATATACATTTTGATGGCAGCTGGATCTCTAATGACTTTAGTTGGTTTCCTTGGATGTTGCGGTGCTATGCAAGAAAGCTCTTGCATGTTGGGCACTGTAAGTATTCTAGTTATTTACTATGTTATATATATTTGGGTCAGATATTGTCCTTCCATTGGTTTTATTTTTTGTTTTTCTATGTAATCACACAAATCATAATATAAGGATTGATTAGGTTTATACTGTGATATATATTCATAATATTAGTGTTTTAGTATATTTTTATGAACAACATACTGATTATAATATATTTATTATTTTTAAGTTGCTAATAATTCAAATGTGAAAAATTCTACTTATGATTCAAATTGTTTTCTTTCTCAATTAGTTAAAAAAATACTATTTGTTACATTGAAGGCAAATTATATGTTCTCTTTCTCATTTAGTTAAACACCATGTTTTTCCTTGTCTTTGTTGAATAAATTCTAAATCTATAAAAAAAAAAAAGATTATCATATACCAAAAGATTCTTTCTAACTCATGATTTGGTTGTAACAATAACTTCAAGTGTTGACTAACTCTGAGGATTCCGTTCTTTTAAGGTTTTAACTGTAAACTGATATCTGAGTAGATGCAATGGTCATACCACACAGATACCAAAAAGTAATCACAACACAGACAATTATTTGTTCTCTAGTTTAAAGTGTGAAGTGATGATCAACATGGCTCTCTATTCTAATTAACTAAACTATTGCTTATCTGTATTCACCTAATAGGATTCAATTTTTACTAATAATTATTCTCAGGCTTATTACTCTAATTGAATCTGATTCTGTTCCAAACTTTGTCTAAATCGTAATAATAATAATAAGCATTCAATTAGCTTTATTGTTGAGTCCTGAAATTGCTAATTATCTGACTGTGTATTTCTCTTTCTCTAACTTCTTTTCACATCTCTGTGTATAATACTTTATTTCAATGTATCAAGTTTTCTCTGTAAGAAGGTGACAGTGAAGCTTTCAATAAAACCTTAAAAAAACAACCCCAAGTCTTGCAAGATAGCTTTTTGCATGGTATATACTTCAGAGTACATCCAACAATATAAAAAAATAAGTTCTCGTGTATTAAGACTTTAGAAGCAATTTATCACAAGAGAGTAACTCCATGTCAGAGAAAATATTTTGTTAATTGGGTCAATTAATGCCATTCTAAGGACAACTGCTAAAATTTGTTGAGCATGTATGAAGACTCCCAAAGCCATGGGGCTTATATGTACTATGTAATATAGCTGATGTTTTCTCTAGTTATATATTTTAAAATCTGTTTTGTTATGAATTATGTTGCAGTTAAATATAAGTCAAAATGAAGTATAATGTGCATATAGGTGACTTAAAAAAATTTGCTGAACTGTTATTATTATTATTTTGTTTTGTTATATTTATTGAAAATATTGCTAAATTTGGGTTTGTACACAAAACATTACTTTTATATCCAAATATATCAATATTTTTGTTACATTATCAATAAGTGTTTCAAATATTAATAATAATTAATCAAAATTAAATATTAAAGCATAAGTATAGATAGTACTATTATTTAGAATTTTCAAAAGTCCTAAATCTCAGTAGGTTTTTCATTTTTTGTAAGTAGTATGTAATTAAAATATGTGATCAAAGAATAGATTTGTTAATCTTCATTTGCTAAACTATGCAAAAAAGTGCAGTAAGTAGTATTTTGTTTTTGTTTTGTAAAGTTTTCAATAAAAACAAATTTTATTTATTATTAACTTTTTATAAAAATGCTTACATATTTCTTTTTGATATATGAACTGCAAACTTAATATATTCCAATTATTTACTTTTTTTTGTGATTTTTCCAGTTCTCAACTTTTGTCATTCTGATATTTGCTGCAGAAATTGCTGGAGCTGTTTATGGATATTCTCATAAAGATGAAGTATGCATATTTTGTTTTGTCTTGTTATGCTAATATTGAAATATGTTTAAAATTAGGTACATTTTTTAAAATAGAAGTAAATACTTTTTTTTTAGATATAAGTTATAAAACTTGAACAATTTTGAAATTACTATTAAACTAGTAATTTTTAATATTTTCAAATTTATTTTTTAAAATCTTTCTGTATTATTTTTTCTCTCTTTCAAATGAAATTTTTATAAGATCATACTATATACAAATGACTAATAAGGATTCAATGATTATTCATGAATTGTTTATTTAATACATTGTACAGGTTTCAATAATTTTAATGCTATTTGATTCAAATATATGTGAAATTACTGAGTTTTAAATTAGATTAAAATAGGAACTAAAGTGAACTTTTCTTTGGATAATACAATATGATCATATTATGTAAAGTTTTTATTTAAAAAATGATTTATGTATTTTCAAACATACTTTAACAAATAAAACCAAAATGAACTGTTAAAGCATGATGTTAATTAGATTATAAACTATAGGAATTAATTCATATAATTTCAAATTGCTCATTTAAAGAATATCTTGATTATTTTGTTATGTATAAATGTTGTTGTTACTAATGCCACCTGATTGTCAAAGCCAGATCAAGGCCCACGAAATTCATCATGGTAGAGGGCTAAGTGACACCTGTCATTAGCTGTAGCTTTGAGCACCATACAGGTGACAGAACGATTTAGCTCGGTTTCACCCCAATTTTGAGGGAGAACACCCTGTGGGTGGACTGGGACCTCCCACCTCTCTTCCCCTTCCACCAACCTCATGAGAGGACTTGCAGCTTGACGGCTATTTAAAGTACCCCATGCCGCAAAGGCACTATACATTTACAAACATCCATGTGTTCTCCGGGATTCGAACCCAGACCCAACGGCACAGAAGTCAACGTCGCTAACCACTGTACCGGATGGGCGACTGTATAAATGTATTGAGATTGATTTAATTGTAATGTTTCTTAAAAGAGAGAAGGAGAAATATTTTATGTAATAATGCAATAAGTTAATTATGTTATACCTCAATGTAATTTTTTTTATAGGTCAAAACAGCTTTGACTAAGACCGTGACTAATATGGTGAAAAATGAATACAGTGTGCAAGATGCTGTTACCTTGGCTGTTGATGCCATGCAACAAAAGGTAAAAGTTTTATTTTAAAACTATGTTAAAATTAAGGATACTTAACAGTACATTGTTTTATTACTGTTATTAGTGCAGATACTTATTTTATATCTCTTTTTTTAGTTTATGATTTAGAAATATTATTGAGTATATTATATATAATTATGAAAACATTTTAACGGGGAAACTTGGAATCAGTATTTATTATTGAAGTTGAATATTAAACAAATTACTCTCAACTAGCTATGTGTATATATATGTAAACACTGTCAAACCCCATTACAGTGAACTGTCCATAGATCAAATAAAAGTTCACTATTATTGAAGATTCATTATATTCAGTTTGTTGAAACTATGAAATTTCTTAACATTTGATGATGCTCTTATTGGAAACAATTAATGTGATAGCTCATAATTTGCAAATAATTTATGAATTACTTAAAATTTTTCACATATTAGAATTCTGAATATAGAATTTTGAATAAGTATTATTTCTATTTTTACATCCTATGGGAAAAAAAACTGTAATTTTTGATTGAATGTATTTTAATATTAAGTAAAGTTTTATCAGTTTTGTTATTGAAAATTTGGCTCATAAGTTTTTTATTTATGTATTTTGTCAAAAAAAAAACAAAAAAACCCATTTTACTACTGTTTTTGCATCAAAGTTTGAAGATGCTGATGTTTCATTCTCCTCCTCAATGATTAATTTGGCTTCTTAATTAGACTTAATTGTACCAAAATAACCAATCACAGAAGCTCCACTTGATACCAATGCATCCTACCTTTTTTTACCCCAAATTTTTCTCTCTCAGACTCAGATTTTTTTGCTGACACCGAATTGGCTTAGGCTCACATTGCCCACTCATTAGCCAAACATTTTTCTAAGATCTTTTCACCCACTTTTCAACTTTCATTATAAAAGCAATTCTTATTACCCAAAAGTAATTTTCATATCACACATATTAAACTACAATAACTATATTTTAATAAAATAATTATTAATTTTCTAAAAAGGGCAATTTTGAAAACATTTATAAAGTCATCAAAATCTCATGAAAGGTGATAAGGGCTCGGAAGAGCTAAATGCTCCTACTAATACAGTTCAAACTCTTCCTCTGAGGGTAAGGAATCATTGCTATCCCCAATTGCATTATAATTTTGTTTTACTTTGAGTATGATATCATCAATTTTAGAAATATGCCTTGTTATTGTACAATTCAAAGTGTTCAATTTCATGTCCAGGGAAAAAACTGACTCCATTTTTTTCTGGCTACACAGTCAATAGGTTTTTATCATCTTCTGTAATGCTGTATTTTCTTACTTTTTTACATTTGTTAAAAAAGTAATTGAGAATTGTTACGATTGGGGTTTGTCTCCAAAGCTTTCCTAGTTAAATAATTGCTAACAAAAGTGATAAGTTAGATCTCTGTTAATTTCTTATCTTTTCACAATATGCAGAACTAACTGCTTTCTCTGGGGAGATTTCTGGCTGTAAATATCATTCGATATATTAGTTGCATTTTTAGGTAAAAAAACAAGCTGGATGCAATTAAGATTTTTAAAGTAGGTGTGGGCAATGAGAGTAAACTTTTAAATTTTGTTTTCAACAATTCACTGATGAAGCTCATCTTCAAACAAATCAGTCATACAAGCTTTTCAATTAGGGTGGCCTGTAATCATTCTTAAAACATTTAGGCTTTTCAAGGTTGCCTATCATGGGTAGTTTATTATTTTTTTTTTCAGAATCACATCCAGAAATATTCTTTATCGGTTGATTCCTGTAAATGGGAGAGGGAGAAAAGTAAAATATTCTTTATAACGTGACCAGTGTTTGGTTCCTTGAAAAGTTGAAGAGGGTGAAATAGTAGAATTTTAACAAAGCTTAGGAATATTTGTCTTTCAGGGTCCTAATATGAAGGCATAAATTACCTTTGAAAAGTTGGGGGGGGCGATGTTATTAAGAAATTTCAGTTCGGTTCAAACGAACTTTTATTTTCTCAAGAGTGAACTATAAGAATTTAAAATAACATTAGTAAAACATGAGTTCATTTGGGACCAGTATTAAAGTTCACTATAACAGAGTTTACAATTATGATGTTCAATTGTATATGTATATATGTAATTAAGTTAATGCACAGTTTTACTATCTTATGCTTTAAAAATGTATTTAAGATGATTGAATATAGCAAATGAAATATATGGAGGGGGGACTTATCAATTTAAGCAAATATTGATAATTAATGGAAATATGTTTTCTTTGAAATAGAGGAATTTGATATAATTCTAATATTGGTATATTTTTCTATCTGAAAAGTATTCAGAATTTGCTTCTATATGCCTATTTTTGTATTTTTCTAAGCTTAGATTACCTCAACATAGAAAGAGAAAAATATATATTGATTATCAATAAGTGTTTTGGATTATATTATTGCTTGATATTTAGCAGTAAATTCAACATATCTATGACTGATTATTTTGAAAAACTAAAAGAAACCAAGAGATTTAGTTTTTCAAATGTTTTATGAATAAAATTTTATCATTTACTATTAAAAAAATTTGTTGTGAGAATTTTGATTTATATTTCTGTCATTTTCTATCACTTCAAGTTAGAAAAATATCTTATTTTACTTTTTCACTCAGTAATTTTAATATAAAAAACTTGCCATCAAATAAATATAAAACTTAAGTTTCAAAGTGAGGTGTAAAATGATGTCATAGCAAGTGAACTGCCCTAGATGCACTGAACTGGAGGGGAGAAATATCTAATGCTAGAACATTACACTATCACATACTGTATTAATAGATCTTTATATATATATATATATATATATATAAACAGCAGTACAATTTTAAAAAGTTTTTTCACCTAAAAAATTGTTATTTTAAAGTTATCTTATTTTTTTAAAAAAAATATATAGTTGCTTTGCATTTTGAAAAATATATTAACTATATATTAAAAATATTTTCTATTCTTGTATATTTATACTCTTTTATGTTTTCAATTTTTTATTGTATTATATTTTAAAAATTTTTTTATGTATATATTCTGAATCAACATTCAAATTGCAGTTTGTGTAATATCAAAATACTGATAGGAATTTATACTGTTCCATAATAAATCATTTATATAGAAAATGGAACGTTTTTAACAAACTATGGCAGGCTGTTCACAATTTTAGTTGAAATATAGTTTATTGGAGAATTTTGTTTATGTATGTATTAGCATTATGTTTAGAATTGGCAATACCAAATTGAATGGCTTTTTAAGGAACACAGTTATAAAATTAAAATTAAGTTGAAAGCAATTGTTAAGATTAAGACTTCAAATATAATTGGAAATATTTTAATTCTATTTTTCTTTAACTGATGAGCTGTGTATGCGTATATTATTATTGTTGCTATAATTTAAAACAATGCTTTGAAATACATATAGTAATTGATAAAGATTGTTACTTATTTTTAATTTCCATACAATCAGTTTTTGTAAATGGCGAAATGTATAAAAATTATATTTTTTGCAATTATTTTATTTTCATGATTTTCATTGATGGAAAAACAAATGAATAAAGGAGCACTATTTGAATAGATCCTTTGCTTAGTTGAATATTTATATGAATCATAAAACGAAAATTAACTAGGTCAGATTTTGTCTTCCATTTATTTATCTTTTCATCTATTTCTGCATTAGGCAAGAAAAAAGATACTTCTGAATATTGAAATTTGAATTCATAAAGAAATTTGAATCTCATAATATTTTTTTCGTAGTAAAAAATAGTAGACATAGTAGTAGTAGACTACTGGAGTGCTAGAGTGATAATTTAATTTTAAATGTTTCTTTTTATTATGAATTTCCTTTTTATTAATTGATAATTAATATCTTCATCTAATACCATTAGGATGAGTATTTTCCCCTTTGAAAAATGTGAAATATAAGTTAGTGAAGCCATTTTAATATTGAAAAAATTAAATAATTGATAAAAATGTTAATAATTAAATAAGGAAGAATTATTATATTCAAAATATTAAATAGCTTATAAAATTAAAGAAATATTTTGATTTTTTTGAAAAATATTTAAGAAATATCAAAGTATTTTTTTGTTTTCCATATGTTATTTGACAGATTTAGAAGTATTTTTTTTAAAAAAATTATATGTGTTTGAATCATAACTTTCGGATAGTATTCTCTATTTAAAAGCAGCAATATTATATTGAAAATAATTTGTCTGTGTACCTTTTTCCAAAGAAACTATTTCCTTTTATTTTTCATAGATATTTATAACCTTTTCTTTGTGTTAAAAGACTTAATAGCTATAGATTTTTATTACTCCTTTAATTCTGTTTCCGTATTTAGAATTAGTTGTTAGAATATTTAGTTTTATTGTTATTTTTTGTGTGAATAGATTCTTTATTGGCAGAAAGAGGCTGTTGTCAAATGAAATATTCTTGTTAAATGCTGTATTTTTTTGTTTTTAATTAGCACAATTATATTACTTTATTTTCCATTTTCATTATGTATTCTTTATTTTATTTTAGTTGGCTTGTTGTGGAGCTACAGGAATCAGTGACTGGGAAAATTCTAGTTATAACAACAAGAATAAAGAATCAGGTGTACTGAGTCTTCTCAGTATATCTTATAAAGTTCCACAGTCTTGCTGCAAAACAGACTTGGCAAATTGCGAGACAGCTACTAATATTATCGCCTCTAATACTTTCACAAGCAGTCTCTATTCTGAAGTAAGTAGATATAAAAATTAATATTCAATTTCTGTTATATACCTAGATTTGTTTATATTTTTGACTAAAATAAAATAAATTTGTGTTTTTGGTTATCATTGATTGAAAGTGTTCAATATGATATTTTATTTTTTTAACATGTTTAAAATTTTTTCCAAAGAATTACTATTTAAGCACTGTTCCATTAAGTTAACTTTCAAAAAAACTTTGTATTTTCAGCTCTTTACTTAATGAGATTTCTTAATTAAACAGAGTGTATAGCTTCTGGTTTTATGGGATATGGAGCAACACTGAATTGAATTTTTGAATTTTGTTACCTAGGAAAGTACATTGAATTATTACAAGCAGTGTATTGTTTTGAAAATATATCTTATTAATTTCATTCTAAGTCTTAGAGGAATTGTAAAATGTTTGAATGCAAAAGAAAGACAAAGACATTTTCCATGATGTTTATTGCTGTTTAGTCTGAGAATGAGTATATGTATCTTTAGACTCTCATTTGATTTCTTGTTCCGTGAAGTGAAACTTTTTAAAGGAATTCAAATATTACAAATTCATTAGTTTTGCTATTTGTCTTTACCAATTCTTTTGCAATTTGTACTAGCTATTTTAATTTCTCAACTATGTATTTATTGATGACAGTTAAACTATATTGCAAAGCCATATGATGTATATCTTTATTTTCCATGCATTTCATTTGTATTTGGTAGCATTTATTATTTTTTTTGTCGTTCCTGTAATGTATCCATTGACCCTTTGGCTGCATTTGATGCAACAGTATGTCATACATTTGTTTGGGCAAAGACGTGTGTGACGTTCTGATATGTCATTAAAACTGAGATGAAATTTAACTAGTTCATCCTGGTTTATTTCAAAGTAATGCGTATTTGTTGTAACAGAACAAATAATTTCAGTAGTTTGATTAACCTTGTTTGGGATACACAACCTCATAATGGCAGAAATAGAGAATATATTTTATCAAAGTGATATTGACGGTTTTAATGAAAATAGTGATCTTGAATGTGATGAAGAATTTCATAATGATCCTTTTAGCAATAAAGGGGAATTTCAAAATGAAAGTGGTGAAGAATATATTGAAGTAGAAAGTGATAATGATAGTGAAATTATTCCAAGATGTAAAAGACTTACAAGACGCTTATTAAGCTGTGATTGTGAATCTTCTCATGAAAAATTAGATGAATGGATTTGGGAAGAAAAAGAAAATGTACCTGATGTAAAACGGTTTTCTGAAGTACCTGGAATCAATAATTTGTGCCTGCGAAGGTTAGGTGATAATTCTAAAGCTTTAGATGTTTTAAATGAAGATTTTTGGAATATCCTAGGAGACAAACAGGTATGCCAAATAAATAATAGAAAAAGAAGGTTTTGAAAGAAAAAATAAATGAATGGTGATTCCTTTTAAATTCTGATGAAATTAAAGGATATATTGCTTTGTGTATCTTGATGTCTCAAGTAAAGAAAACAAAGTTGGAAATGTATTGGAAAAAAAGCAAATTATAAATACTCCAGTTTTTGCTAAAACTATGCCATGTAATAGGTTTTTCGATATTTCAAGTTTTCTGCATTTTACAGATAATGAAAAACTTAGCAAAGATGATAAAATAAGGAAGATTAGAAATATTGTAGATTACCTGAATAATAGATTCTGTTATCTTTATACTCCAAATAATAAAGTATCTCTTGATGAATCACTAATGAAATTCAAAGGTTGAATAAATTATATTCAATTTATTGCCAGTAGAAGAGCACATTTAGGTATAAAGTTTTATAAACTCTGTGAAACTTCATCTGGCTATTTAAATATGCTCCAAGTGCCAAACAATTTTCAAATGAATGTGTACCCAAAGGGTTAATAAGCTAAAAAAAAAAAAAAAAAAAAATTGGAGTAGTGTTACTGCATTTGTATTAAAACTTTTCAAGAGTAGTTATGTGACTATAACATTAATTAGTATTAATACTAATAAAAATTTCATGAATATCTATTTCAAGTTTCATGTGTGTGTGTGAAAGCTGTTTTATAAAATTATGTATAAGTTATTAGATTCCCTGTAATTAGATTCCAAATTATTTAATGCAATCCCCTCTATCTTAGAAAACATTCTTCATTAGGCAAAATTAAATACATATTCACAATCTTAAGAAATGCTTTGTTCTAAAAATGCAATCCATTGAAGTGATCCCAAAATAAAATGCTTCACATGAATATTGTTGCTAACAAAATTTTAAATTTGACTTGTATATGTTTAAACCACTAATAAATATTGATTGGATAATTGAATATAAGGTATTCAACCCAAATCTCAAGGTAAATATTCTTGATGAAACTTAAAGTTTATGTAAAATATTATATGTACATATGTATGTCAGATTTGGAACATTAACCTAATTTTAGTGTTTATTTTTATGTGTATATATTTTTAATCCGAAAATAAGAATGTTTCATTTTCTGTTTTAGGGCTGTTTGAGTAAGATTACTGAGAAAATTGAAAAGCATCTTTTCACAGTAATTGTGGCTGGAATAAGCATTGCTGTCATTCAGGTAAGGAATCATTTCATTTATGCAATAGTTTGTTCCATAAGTTTTATTTTGTCCTATAAAAAAAAATAATACATGAACAACATTTTTTAAAATTATTTTATTGAGTTCTGTATATAATGTATGTTGTCCTACAACCTTCCTCCATCTCTCTGGATGTTAAATATTGTTCTATTAGCATTTTTATATAATTTATTGCTCAAAACTTTTTATTCAAAAAGAAATTTTTAATGAGCAAAATACATAATAATTGCATACAGGGTAATATCCAAAGAATATAGAATGTGAAGTAGAACTCTTTTGAATAAAATGCTAACAATTTGTTCTCGGTAGTTGAAGATGCACAAGGTATAACTTATCATTATGGAAAAGGATATATTCTCTTTGTTTGTTAATTTTTACTTTTATGGAGAGATTATTTCATCTTTTGGCAGCAGTATAAGTAAATGTCATCCTTTCAATCTCTCTAAGAGGATATCAGAGCTTTTTTCAGGCAAAGATGAGATTTTACTACTATTAAAGGAAAGGGAGATAGTAAACACCTGTATTTTCCCCTAATTTATTCTAATTGAAAATTGTATGTTTCATAAATTTTCTCTCATTTCTCTCTCTATATATAAATGTTGTTGCTGTGTGGGTTGATCATGGGTATATTTGTTAATCAGTAATATTTTATATCAGATTATGTGTAGTCACATGCTGTTCTTTGAAGTTCATCACAAATTTTTAATATTGTACAAAGTATCCCTGCTTAAAATGGAAATCTTTGTTCGTGGTAAAAAGTTACAGAATTCGCAATTGCTCTATTTTTTTAATGTACATTTAACAATATTTTCTTGTCAAAAATTTTCCAGTGTCTTATCATTTTTTTTTAAAAAAATTAATTTGCTGATACATCTCTTGTATTTGTGTATAAAAAACATGACTTCATTATTTAACATTGATGTAAGGAATTATTGAGCAGTTATATTTATTTCGGTTTTAGTTATACATTATTGGAAAGTAAATATTCTCTTGATATATACTTGCTCTTGATTTGTTGTCTATCAAGCTGTCGTTAGATAATCCTATTTAGAGAGCTTAATGTATATAATCAGAGAACCTAACAAAACTCAGTTTTCATAGAATTACTTAATTTTATTCGTTCTTTGAAATTTTATTTGTTTTTCTTGGATTTTGAATACCGCAAATTAATATTCATATTGGTATTGTAAAGATCCATATCATTCAATGTTATACTTAGAGTGCCCTTTCTGTTTTCTTTCATTTTGATTGAGATAATATTGAATTTTTTTTATTTTGTTATACAGTTAAATTGCATGTCGTAATGTTTTTTAAAAGTTTTGGAAATTGTTCTTAGTATTCAGGATAGATTACAAAAAATTGTATCAAAACATTTAAAAAACCAAGAAAAACATTCATTTTCAAAAATAAAGCAAGATAAGAAAAAATAAGGAATTAAATTTTTTTGAAATTTATTTATGGTTATTTTATTTTAACTCACAGAATCACTGCTGACTGTTAGAATAGTCTGCACTAGTTTATGAATTGCTGATGTTTTTGATTTGTATCCTGTGTAATGTGTTCTTACCCATTTATACTTATGTGTGATTAAAATCTTAACTCCTTAGTGAAAGAAAAATTGTGTACTTTTTATGTGCCTTTTGTTCTTTTAAAGGTTTCAGCTAATCATCCAAAAAATATTTTAAAAATTAATAGAATTTTTAAAATTTAATCTCTAACAATTAATTGATTTATTAATTTTTTAAAAAAACAAGAATTTAAAGAAGTTTATTTTCAAAACAGCAAAACTTATTTGAGTTCAGTTAGGCAACTTAAAATATATATATATATAATTTATAAATTATACTTTTTGTGTTTTACTGTTTTAGAAATAAGTCTTACAGTAAATAAATTATTCTTCAATTGGTATATTATAATGTATTTTTTTTGTTAAAAAATTCATGTGCAATTGAAATTTTGAGCAGTTATTTCTGTTTATTCTTTTAACTTCTTAACTTAACATTAATTGGTTTCTTACATAGTTTATTTTTTTCATTGGTAAATTATTTTTACAGATTACTGTTATGAAATTTTTGATTTAAGTAGAAATCTAAAACCGACTTAAAGAAAGGTACAAGGAAATGAAACTGCTGGTTTAAAGTTATTGTGAAACTTTAATGTTAATTTTTTAGCTTCATAATTTTCATTAATTGTTAGAAAATACTATATGTGTATTTATAAGATTGCATAACTGAAAAAATGTAAAATTTAAATTAAAAACAAAGGTTATATAAAAAATGTATGCTGTTTACATTACATAACATTCATTTGGAATAAGAAAACAAATGAAAAAAATCATCTTAGCGTTTAAATCTCTTTGATTTTAGACTAATACTTTACAAACAGTATTTTATTAGTATGTACATATTTTTTCTATGTATATATATTTTTTCTGAGAAATCATTCATTATAATTTAATAACTAATGTTCTTTGGATGTGTTAGTGATTGTAAACATTTTTAATAGAATCAGCTGCTTTGTAAATTTATTGTTACCATATTTAAATGAGATAATGTACTTCTTAAGATTCATTTTGATTGTTAAGTTAAATAGCACTAGCATTAAAATATAGCACTTGTTTCTTAAAAGTTGGTAAATAGGATTTTAAAAGTCAAATATGTACAAAAAGATCTGGGCATTTTCTTCCCTTTTTATATAACTATTACATAGTACAAATTTATTAGTAAACAGGGTTATATTTCCAAATTTATATGATTTTCAGTTGAATTACTTTTTATCTAGTGAAAAAAATTTTGCATTATTGAATTATTTATATTTATGTACTAATCTTTTTTATAGATTTTTGGATTTGTATTTTCTCTCGTTCTGTGCTGTGCAATATCTGGTAGAGATTACTAATCTTGTGCTGAATTCTCAAAACCAACATTGCAGCTCCAAAATATGTATGTTTGCAATAGAATTATCAATTTTTGAATGGAACAAGATCAAAATTTTATATTTATGTATCTATCATTGGAGAAAATGATTTTAAATCTAGAAAATGAAAATTGAAATTCATGATGATTTCATAACTAATAGTAATCTGTATAATTTCAGCTATATGAATCATTTAAAAAAATGATTGGAATTTTAAAATGTACCTGACAAATTATTTTGTATTGCATTATTTCAAAATTATTCTGCATTATAATCAGCTTATAATTAGATATAATTATATATATATTTGGATGAGGATATTTTAATTCTCTTTTCTTTTTTGATGTTGAGGTTTTTGTGTGCATATGCAATATGTATTTTTGTTGTATTATACTTAGTTACATTTCCATAGTTAATGTATATTTCATTTTTTCATTCTTTTGTCTGGATTATACAAGACTGAAAAGTTAAATCAAATTTAAGGCATATAAAAATGAGTTTGCTCTGTTGATAGTTTATATAATTTATATTTATATAATTTTATCATAATTTAAAAAGCTTTAAAGGCTGAATATTTTATTGTTTATGAATTATCTTGTTAAAGACTGATATATAAAATGCTGATTTAATCACGGACTGAATTTTTGAACTTATTTTTATTCTTTAAAAGTTCCTAAAATTATAAACATAAAATAATTTGACATATTTTTTTGTTTTAAAATTTTCTTTGTGAAAAAAAAAAATCTACCAGCATATTTTAAAACTATTTTTAGAATAAAATGAAAGATCAATTTATTACTAACAAATGTTAATCAATATGTAGTTTTGACAAAATGAAAATGTTTAAGATTATAACTGAAATGTATCTATCCATGTTATTATATCTCCCTATATATAAAAAATTAATTATTGTGCTGTGCCTTAAGAAAAATAAAAAGTTATATAATGTGCAGTTACAAACTTATGCAGCCCTTATATATATTTCTATATATATGATTAAAATTTCTCTGCTTTGTAAATAATAAAAAGCCCAAATGCATCATCAACAAGCATGTGTTCCTCTTTCTATTCATATTTTTGGGAGCGCTCAAAATTCCTGTGTTCATATATTTCACTTTTTGATTATCGTATATATCATGTCTTCTGATGTGGCATTTCATATAAATTTACTGTATATTCTTTTCATGTTATTTTCTGTATTTTATAACTAAATAAAATATATCTGATCAACAAAAGTGGTGCTTATTCATTTGCAGAATAGCTGAATTGTTCTTATAATATATTAATGTTTTGAAAGCAATGTTGAATTTATTCATTTTAATTACTATTTGAATAGTAGTATAATTATATTTAAAGGATTTCAAAATTGCTGATATGAGTGTTTAGTGCAAAACGATTGTAAAAACAGCAGCCAGTTGTAGATACTTCTATATTAATAAAATTACCTCACATTACATATTTTTAAATGTAATATTTTAATATATTTTTATAAATGCACCATATTATTAA
>BMAV01016671.1:242952-257261 GCA_019973955.1 Trichonephila inaurata madagascariensis | reverse complement strand
TACAACAATTTAAATCTTTCGCTTGACTTATTTTTTCCGATTTCTTGTCGGTGTCATGTATTTTTTGAAACCTGATTCAAAATTCGAAAAATTCAAAGATTCATCCACATCATAAATAATCATTTCCTCATCTTCTGACGTGTAATTAATGTTACTTTTTTTGGCTTATGTGGTGTCATTCGAATTTCAATGTCTGGTTTTGGTGCTGTAGTGAGCTTTTTCTTTTTTCTATTTTGTTTTAAATTATTTTCAGCCTTAGATATTGCGGAAGTTCGAGTACTGGATGTGGTAGGGTTAAGTAATGGTACAGTTGGTATATTTTCAGCTGATAAAGATGAAGCAGAAGTATTTAGGTTATTGCCATTGGTAATTCTATTAGTGGAAATGGGTATAGGTAATTAAGATTTACTTGATTTGTCTAGAATTACTGCAGATGTGGAAGGAAGTAGATTTACTTGAGTGAATGTGGATGATGTCGAGACTACAGAAATTGTGGACGTGTTTGGCATCTGATTGGCAGAATATTTTGGATTTAGATATTTCAAAGGTGGACAAAAGATATTTGTGATACTTGGATCTGTTTGAGTTGCAGTTGATATATTTGACAGTTTAGTAGCTTGAGCATATGTTAGAGTTAACTGAGGAATTATTAATTTTCGCTCTTCTAAATAGGATATGTTTTTACTGGTTTTAAAATTTCCTGGATCTGTTTTTCTAATTTCCATTTTGGGCATAGTTTTGAATTTGATGGATGGGTTTCTGCACAATTGACACATTTCGGCTCTAGTGTACAATCCGTGGAAGAATGCCCAGCGGATGCACATCTAGAGCAAGTTAACTGATCGCGGCAGGAAGTTTGAGAATGTCCGAACCTCTGGCACTTAAAGCAGCGCAGAGGATTTGGTATATAAGGACGGATCTTACAGTTTAAATAACCTGCTTTTATTGAAGGAAGTTTAGGGCTATTGAATGTTAAAATTAAATGTTTCGTTGGGATAATAACAGTATCTTTTTTCAAAGTAATTCTTCTGACCTTGGGAACACCCTGGTCAGAAAGTTCTTCGAGAATTTCTGCTTCTGAAACGGACAATAAATCTGGCTCACAGATATGACACCTCGACAAGAATTAAGTGAATTATGAGGATATACCATTAGAGGGCAGTCTAGAAATGTTTTAGTCATTAAGAAAGATTTTGTCTGTAAAGCTGATGTGGTTTCAATGAGCAAGTCTCCGGATCGTAGCTTTTTAACACCTTTCGGATCTCCGTCTATTCCTTTCGGTGCTTTCTGAATAGCAAATGGAGACTTCCGAGACATTTTATTGTTTGGTAACGATAAAATCAGAAAACGTGTATAGTTTGCAATATCGTCAATGGTAAGGTTGGGTAAAACAAGGCCTTTACCCGGGCACAGCTGCATTGGATCCATAAGTACGCGTACATAACTTCGTCCTGGCGTGCCTCCACCCACCACAGAGTCCAACAAGGGAGGCAGTGTGCCCGTCATCTGGCAAAACACCAAGCACGGCGCTTACCTGGAGTACGCCCAGAATATAATGCTACAGTCCAGGGCGACTATCCAACGGGTAAACCCGCCACCCCTTATCTGCAGCACTAACCCTACAGCAGTGTCTCTTCGGGGATACCGAAGAGAGGTACTACCAGCCGATTGACAGGAGCGGGCTCACTCCTGCCACCCGTCTACAGTGAAGCGTGGGCAAAGGGAACACAAAGGATCCCCAGAACACCATTTTCCTCCTTACGGGACGCCGCACACGGCAAACATGCGGGTCGGAAAACCAACGTTGTTAGTCAAAAAACAAATAAAGTAACATAATCAAAGTATTTAAAGAAATATACGAAAAAGAAACTAAATTAACGCAATACAAAATGTAAACCATAATATGTTAGTAGTAAAACGTAAGTTTTTTCACCAGAAAAAACAAAATTTGAACGTAGTTCATTTTATAACATAGGTCTGTGGTCTCGACATGAAAAGAAGAAAAGGGAAATTTGAATGGCATGAAGGAGGGCCGAAAAAAGAGAAGGATCACTAGGGCATTCCGGATTTGTGATACCCGTATTTACCAAAGACAGTAAACCCCTTGGGAAAAGGAAAGATCACTAGGGTACCTCGGGATTGTGACAGCCGTACGCACCTAAAGAAGGTGAGCCCCCCGAGGGACCCCGTACAGCAAAAATTTTCGATATAATAGAAAAAAAGAACAAATAGAGCCATGTTGAAAATTTAGGCCTACTTCTAACACGTGGATGATAAACCTGACAATATCAAGGAGGATCAAAATGAATAGGTGTAAAATTTTTTTTATTTCCCAGTAATTTTTTCTTTTACTCTGTAAATTTCTAGTCATTCTAAGCAAAAATGCACCAAACAATTTTGATATTGTTGAGAATTTCTATTACGTACATTCCTCTCATTTATTTTTGATCAAATCTTACAAATTCTTAAAATTTTAATCAACAAACTTAAGGAAGGATCAATCATGTTCTGTATAAAATCCTTTCCGTCAAAAAATTGGGAAATTTTCTCACTTCTACATCTTACAGAATTCAGTGATTCTTGATAGATCATTTGAATGACAGAAAGTAAATGGAATGAAATTATAATTTCTTTATAAATTTACCTCCTCATGTCGGAACGCAATGTGTTCTGCAGCTTTGTCAGATTGACACCATGAACTGTTTACAGGTTTTGGATCCAAGTGATCTGTATTGGAAAGAATGCAGCAAGTTTTCGCTACGATGTCTCCTTTGCCGAGGTCTTGTGTCATCCAGTTGCTGCCTTCATAATCTTGTGGGCCAAATATTCCACAGCAGTTGAACTAAATGAATGATTACAATAAAGTAATGTAAAGGACATCTTTTCAGAATAAAAATGACTTGTTTCTTTAGTTCATTATACGAATTAAAAAATAATTTATTTTAAGTGTTTCATCTTCTGTTATGTTATGCAACCATTGTTATGTTTCTAAATATATAATCGTTACGTCATTATATTTTTGACGCATAATGAAATAAAATAGGGGATAAAATTGTTGCTTGATAAACCTACGTTTGTCTGAATTTTTCAATTCTTACTATTAGCTCACACTCTCTATTTATTTATTTATCTTGGTGGAATTTTCAATCGTTAATAAAATACATTTTAAAGAGCTCAATTGAGCTGAAATTTTATATACATGATTATTTTGGATTGCAATACAATAATTTGATGATAATTAATAAAAATTAATTGATTAAAACTAATAATACAAAGAATTACAAATACAGCCAAGTTGGGATCCTTTTTGGTGACTAGTGGGGCGTAGCTACCGCCGTATCAATGTTCCGGGTCCCCGAGCTACAGGGGCCCCTATATGTGCAACTACAGTCTCAATAACAGAGTTTTCATTTCTATAAAGGGCTCCGAAGGAATTTTGATACGGGGCCCTCTCAGAACTAGCTACGCCAGTGTTCAGGGTACCGCATAGTAGGAAATATTCGAAATAATTCGATTCCCACGGCAATGCATGCAGAATTAGGGAATAGAGGTAAATATATATAGAGAGAGATTCAGAATTTTATTTTATATTAAACTAGCTGTTATACCCATTCTTCGCACGGGTGAATTGAAAAATTAAACAGTACAGATTGATGGATAAAGAAGTTTTTAATGAGTTAATTTTACGTGAATTGCAAATTAAACAACAAAAAAAAATCCTGTTTGTTAAATTTTAAGTCTGTAGATCTAACAGCTGATAAAAAGGATTTTTTTTAAATCTTTAACTCTCTTTATCTTAACTCTCCTGTGGGTCGATTTTTGAAAACATCCTCCTAAGCTGATCTCTGCTCAATAAAAGTTGCACATTGTTACAAATTTTATGTAATGAACGCTTAAAATAGTATAAATATTTTATATCTGGAAGTGTAATAAGTTAATATTACTTTTTGTTGTATTTATTTTATGTTAAAATTGTAATCAGCTTCACACTCCGCCTGTTCAAGCTTTCGCAGTTCCTGGAGCCTGTCGTAGACAAAACAAAATGCGAAGTTTTGCTTCACTCACAAAAAATAGATACATGATGTCGCGGGGGCTTTTTTTGCAGATGGACGAATTTTTTCCTACTTACTTGACAATTATCGTTATATTTTGGACACTTCAAAATATCTTTATTAATTATAGCCCATGCATTATTCAGATGTATAAGCTATATTATTGTAAAGTTTCATAAAAATCCTTTCAGCTGTTTTTGCGTGAAAGAGTAACAAACATCCATACAAACTTTCACGTTTGTAATATTAGCAAGGATATACATTATTTAAAACTATTAATATAAAAATAAGCATTTAATACAACTATTCCTTCAACATAAATAAAAAATTGAAATTGCACACATAATTTGTATTATGTATCTTTTAAACTTAATCATTAAAATCAGAAATAAACAACAGACACAGAATATATGAAGGATATTTTTTGCCCGAACTTTCTAATGTATTACAAAATGATATGTTGACAAAAAAAAATTCTCTCAATGGAAAAATACTCTTTTAAGATAATTATTAAAAAGAATGTAAGCGTAATTAGCATATTTTTGTTTGAATTAATAGAACGTTTCATATATTTAAGTTGCAATTTTTTCTTGAATTTTTCGTCCTCCTTTTCATTGTAAAAAAAATGGTCTCCTTAGTAAAACTTACTTTCCCTCATCCTGAAAATGTTAGTTCAGTAAGCTCTATTTTAAAATTATCAACTTTACTCAAAAACTGATTAATTTGTAGAGTGCCACTGAGAATTGTAACGCGTGCCAAATGTGGCACGTGTGCCATTGGTTGCCGACCCCCTGAGTTAGACGTTAGTAAATTTTCTATCAATAATAAACTAATGTGAATTTTTGAATGGTTCTAGACCTAATTACGAGCAATTCAATAAATATACGTAGTTATTCATCCATGTAAAAAAACTGAGAAGAAGATTGATGACAAAGATTGGGATGACATCGAAAAGGATATGGAATACATATTAAAAGTTTTTTTTTCTTCTACAGAGATTATGAGACAGAATTATTAATTCCCTTTCATTTATATTTTTAAGGACTGAAATAAGAAATATGCATAACCGCAATGGTGTTTAGAGCGAAACTATTGTGACATGAGCAATAAACAAAGAGATATTCGTTGCAGAATTTAGGTTATCTGATTTAGTCCCTGTTTGTCGTGGTTAAAGTGGGAGAAAAAAAAAAGAATTTAAATAAATTATCAAAACACACACATCAAAGTATTCTGTTAGCATAACTACCATTTGAATGGCAATGTGTACGAACAATGTTTCAAGAACTGAAACATAGATGATGAAAAAAGGTTCATAATACTAGTTTGATAAACAACAAAGAATGACATTGAGTTCTATTTTCAACTAAATGGTTGTTGTCACGCTACAGCTATAGCTCATTTGTCGTGATTTAAATCTCTTTTTTAAACTTTTAAAAAGTATTAAACAGCTGTTTAAGTTGTTAGGAAACATTAGTTGTTCCTATTAGACTCTGAATTAGATTTTATAATTTGAAAAAGATATATTTATTGTACTGGCACATGTGTAAACGATGAATAATAAAAAATAGATTACATGTATTAGAAACGATGGATGAACTAAATAACAAAACAAAGGAAGCTTAAATTCTGAAATCGAGAACCAAGAATAAAAACCAATTCATGAATAAAAGTCATTTGATGAAAACGGAAAATTGTTTTTTAAAGCTGTCACTGACTTAGTGCAACGAAGTAGGGTTAAATTTGCTTAATAGGATCCTAACCTTCCCCTTTAGCAGAGACTCCAAGAAATATTGAGTACAAACCATGATTGAAAAACTCTAAGACTTGAATATTTGTACATGTAAAAAAACAATAAGTATATTAAATAAATAGTAATGGTAGCACACACACACACACAAAAAGATACATTTAAGAAAATCAATCATAAATTCAAGAACTTATCTAAACAATTCGTATAAGAAGTATTAAAACGGGAGCGGCATACTGTGTATTTGTTCTATCTTGAGAGACAGTAAGCAGAAAATTTATATTTATAGCATCATGTGTATAACAACTTTGAGACTAACAGAAATTAAGTAAGAGCTACATATAGAAAGAGATTTCCCATCGGAATTTCCATTTGAAAATTTCCGGATTTTCATAATTTTGAATGTGGAACATGTTCAAACTCTTCTCTCAGTTTTTTATGCTATGCAAATTTTTTTCCAATGAAATGGAAAAAAATAAATAATAATAATTAAAAAAAATGCTAAGATTTGCATTGACAAAACTTCTTGAAGTGTTTTCTCTTCTCAAAGAACTTGAAGAACGAAATAAAATTATGATGAAAATATTCGAAATGTTCGAGGAACACTAAAAACAAAATGGTGGTCTCAGAATTGTTTTTATAAGTACGTCTTTCACAATACTTTTTTGGATTTCTGTTTAATGCTGAAAGTTATTATTCACAAGTAAAATAATAAAAATCGCTGGAGTTGACTGGAAGTGGGCTGCATGATAGTAATACTTAAATAAAGCTTCTCGGAAAAAAGTACGCAGGAAATATTGATTTAAAAAAACACGCTCCTAAAAGGTTTTCAATTCAAAACAGAGCGAGTGTCGTGGACTCGAGCCGAGTAAATCCGATTAAGTGTAACGTAGCCGAACCTGACGCTTAATTTAGATTCAGTCTTCAGCAAAACGTGCCTAAAGAAGTATTACTAATGGTTATAAAAAACGTTATTACGAATGGTTTGATGAGTCTCATTAATAATATATGTGAATGGTGAAAAATATTTATATTATTGATATATAAAAATGTATATGAGTAAAAAATGTACATATATTTCGCTTTTACAGTTTCAATGCATTGTAAAAATAGATATACACAGTTTCTAATAACATAATAAAAGTATAAATCTTTCTTACTGGATAAAAAGTATTGTATTGCACAGTAGATTAAATTGTTTTTCAATACGCTTCCATTGATTTATTTTAAGTTACCGAAAGTCTTTGGTGACATTGGTTTAAAAGAATGAGAGTGCTTCGTAAACAGATCCTACTGACTGATATGGGAACTTCTTTTAGTGGTTGTAGATCATGCGTGAAGCAATACACGAACTCAAAAAATATTTTCTTGACAGGTCTTGTTTTGAGTTCATTGTGCCAGTGTCTTTTCCGATAATCCGATCAAAGAGAGGCATTGAAGGCTTGAATAACCATGTCGAGTAGGCAATTATCGCACACTCACGCATGATCTATGTTATTACGTGTCGGTAATCCGAGTCTAAATAGAATTCCACTGGTGGAAAATTAAACGTTTTTTATATTATAGTAATATTAGTTTTAGAATGTTTCTTATTATGTTTTGTGTGGTAAATAAGATAATACTGATACAAGCAGAATTAGAAAAGGTATGGAGTAGAAAATGAAAATAAACTGATGAAATATCTGTTAATAATGAGAAAGTTTCTCGCCACCGCTAATATCGTCTGCGCAATCAGTTCACGTTGGCGTGTTTGCTCCTATTTTGTCAGACGATTTTTTGGCATTTGAAAGAAAGAGACTTGCTTTAGAATACTGTGTTGTGAAATCTGTAAAAAAATATCGTTTTCATTAAGTGGAAGGTGTCTGAAATGGAATGGCCAACTGGGCCCAGGGCCTCGCCCTATGTGGGGGCCTCGTTTAGTTCTCTACTCAGTCTGAATATCATGATCCGCATAATTTTAATGGTCAAATATTATTCCCGTACATATTTTGCGAAAAACAAGGAATTTTAAACTGCATGTCATTTGGCAAAAGTGGCAAGACCGTATTATTTTTTGATGACCGTTGTCTAGGCATAGGTCTAATACCATGAACATTCAACTCATTTCGAATGGGCAAATATTATTCCCGTACTTATTCTCCGAAAAACAGGGAATTTCAAACTGCTTGTCATTTGGCAAAAGTGGCATACCGTATTATTTTTTGATGACCGTTGTCTAGGCATAGGCCTAATACCATGAACATTCAACTCATTTAATTGAAAAGCAGCTAACGGTCGAGCTGTTTTGTGAGATTGTGAGTCAGGCACGTTTATTTATTTCAAATTACCGTTTGTACTAGTATTTGACAGTGCTGTATATTGTTTGAGGCCCAGTGGCCGAGTGGTAGCGTATCGTGCTTCCACACCACAGGTCCGGGGTTTTATCCTCGGGCTCGGCAAGGTCGACTCAATCTTTCATACCTTCAGTGGGTAGATAAATGAGTACCAAACTTGATTGGGGACTTAACACTGGAGGTTTCGCTTCAGACTGACCACCTGATCGGGACATCTGCTCGCAGTGGCGTAACGTACACCCCCGAAACCTCCGCACCGCGGGGGGGGTCCAGAACTCTAGGGGACTTAAAGCT
Source organism: Trichonephila inaurata madagascariensis (assembly GCA_019973955.1). Classification (NCBI taxonomy): domain Eukaryota; kingdom Metazoa; phylum Arthropoda; class Arachnida; order Araneae; family Nephilidae; genus Trichonephila; species Trichonephila inaurata. The sequence goes on along the minus strand of BMAV01016671.1, from coordinate 248,835 downwards.
TGAGTGATGCCAAGTACGTAAGACCCGGCTTGGGGCCCAAAACCTAACTTTGCAGAGGGGCCCTAATATTCTCCGTTACGCCACTGTCTGCTCGTGCATCTAAGCGCCCAAAGGTCACGTATACTGAGATGGGTACAGTAAGCCTTGGCCATCATGGGCTGTTGCGCCACTGAGTTTAGTTTAGAATATATTGTTTACTTTTAAAAATCACAAGTACTTTTGCATAGTAAAGCCTTAAGACTATCCTAACTATCACGCTACCAGATTAGAACAATCATTTACTTCCAGTTCTGTTGTAAAGTCGGATACAGAATGTCACCAATCATGTGTACAGTTTTAAGTACTATTGTCATGCATATGACACGGGGAAGGTTTGGAACCAAAAGTTCGAAAACAAGAACTACGACATTCAAAAAGAAGAGCACTCTGGCTTGAGTACAGACTTCGATGGAAAGTTTTCGTTACTCCCCGATAGTTGAACTCATTTTATAGATGGAATGTTCTACCAGTCACAAATTCCATGTGAAAAATATATAATAATAATTTTCTGACTTCAGTGTGATATGTGAGAAGGAAAATGTGTATTTATTTAAAAGAACATTTTCCTCGAGCTTTTTTATGGATTGAAATATAGCTAATAATTTAAAATACCGTAACAATTCAAAACAATACACTTTCGAGAATTCGTCCCCTGCCTACTTGAATTTATTACTTCTGAGAATACATCTTCTTCTAAACCGTTGTTTATATATTCCGTTACAATTTTATTTATTTATTTAGAATTTCTGTTTGAAAAAATCTATTTATAATACAAACAAATGCAGCGAATACAAATATATCTGAGCCACTTTTGAATTTTTCGAATGATAAACCTACATTTCAAAAGGAAGTAACATATATATGAGTTGAATGATTTGTTTACGGGGAAAAAAGGCTTAATCTGTCAAAAGTAAATGTAAATGCAGTAATATGTGTGAAAAAGAAATTTTTCGAAAAGTATAACACACACACACACACACACTACAAAAAGTTCTACAAATCTACAAAAAGTTCTTACAAAAAACTAGTTATAAGATACTTTCAAGATAGTGCGTTACTACAATTTTATTCTTTTTACAGAAAAAAATGATTTAATATTATTAAAAAAATATTCACAGAAAGCTCCTGATGCATTATAAGAATTTTATATGTTAGCTTCACACAATTCTTTTCAGGATTCTGATTTGCGAAAAAAAATGACACAAATTGAAATCTATAAAAAATACTATAATACGTAAAATGGAACAGTATAATGATTCTACAACAATGTTAGAAAGCCATTGAGCTGTATAGAAAGTTCATGAGAAGCATGGTTTTAAATTATTGGAAATGGCAACTAAAAATTCTAATGAAGTAAACAACTTGAGACAATCAATAGGTAAAATAAACCAAAAGTATTTTAAGCAACCAAAATAAACATCTTCAATAATAAATTTTGGCACAAGTGTTAATCCTATTTGTTTAATCTCTAAACGTTTAAAGTGTTTTTTAATGTACCGTAAAATCCGGTGTATAATGCATTTTTTCATTCTTCGGTATATTCGCCATACAACTCGCACCTTCTTTTTACAAAGAATCCTGAAATGTACGTGTGCTACGCTCTTAAGTTTTGTGATCATTTATTCAAGGTGTTATCCCAAAAGCTTTAGAAAAAATAGTATAATTCTACAACTACAACCCTCTGTAAGCTCATAAGGAGTGTCATTTCTTTTAAATAAACATATTTCGATGTAAGTAGAAGTCAAACTTTTTTATACTCATCTCTACTTTTTTTTTAAAAAAAAATTTTAGAGCTCTTATTTTCACACCCTGCGTATAACGCGCACCCACAAATTTCCATCTTATTTTTTGTGTTAAAAGTAAGCGTTATACGCTGGATTTTACGGTATATATGGCTTCAAATTCTTTACTTAAAACATTTAAGGTTTCCTAACACGTTTGGAGTTCTTTATTAAAAAATTGCGTATTTAAATATTATAAATGATTTTTTAGGAATCAGTACCAATAAATACTAATATTTAACTAATAATATTTAAAGAAAATTACCAAAAGTTCACGAAAATGACAATTATAGATAAAAATTTAGCAGTATTTTTGAAAAACTTCAAAGCAATTTGAGAAAAAAAGTTATAAGCTTACATTAGTAAAAGTATTATTAAAACAAGTTAGCTGCATTTATCTAAAAAATGTACTAACATTTAAATGTTTTATTGAAATTTGAAAACTTTAGAGATGATCGAGTAAATATCATAAGAAATGTGACATTCTTTCTGAGACTATTATTTAAGTAACAGGTCATAACTCAAAAAATATTCATATAATAAGAAATATTCTAGTACATTCTCTAGAAAATAAAATAAATCTCAGGTTTTATAGAAGTAGATTTATAACACATTTTAAGTTATCCGACTCACCAAGATAGATTTTGAACAATTTAAATGCCCACTTCTGGTAGATTAAAGACCCACACTTCTGGTTTCTCTAGTTTTATAAAATTGATAGTAATTTGGCCTCTAGGTAGCGTAGAAACAAAACAAAGTATACTTTGCCAATCCAAGATAATAGCTCTATTCAATAAAATAAAAAACAAAAATACCTCTTCTGACCAAATCTGGTCATTTTCAACGTGTTTGGATACCTTAACTTTTGAAAACGTTTATAATTTGTCAAAATGTTTTGCGATTTAACATTAAGAATGATATAAAAGACTCTCTCTGCCTGTTCTTGATACAAATATTTATTTAAAAAAGAAAAAAAAACATGAATTTTAAGGAAAAAAAATCGTTTGGGTTTTAACAGATAAAGAAAATGGAATGTGAAAGTGAGCAATTTATCAGATATAAAGAAAAATTAATAAAACACTACATCGACCTCGTAAGAAAAAAAAAATCCAAAGCGACTTAGTTTTTTTTAAAAAAATCATTTCTATACTTAATTCTCAATATCAGAGGTGAGAGAAAGCAATGCGGAAGTAATGAGAAAAGCGTTTTATTATATTATGTGAAATTTATTCCACGACTTTTCATACATTCATACTTTTATGCTCGTTCGGGGTCCTTCGTTAATGGTGCTTGAACAATACAATGGGGAAAATAACTGGTTCTCCTGAGAAATTTCAGAACAAGTTAAGAGTTGTTATAAAGACTTAAGAGAGAATAAGGACAAATGCAAATTAGAAAGGAGAGTCTTGATCCACATAAATATCTTCTAGCCTCTTTATTATGATACGTTAGCACAGTATAGTACTTCGATGTGAAATTCAAAAGCATTTCATTTGCTCAATATTTTCTGATAGGTGCAGAATTGCTGAGAAAGAAAGAAAGATAAATTTTAATCGTTGTAATTCAAATTAAAATTATGCTCACCGGATTTCTGGTAACCCTATTTGCAGTATTTTCTCGTTTTTCTTTATAAATGTACTTTATTTTCTCACTGTGAATGTATATTGGTTGTTCTTTTATAAATAGTCACACTATAAAGTAGCAAGTTTGAATTTTCCAAAAAAAATGAAATAAGACTTAATTATGGTTAGATGGTTTTAAGACTCGAAATAAAATTATTTTCCAACAATATAAATAACCAAAAAAAAACGATGATTATTGATAAATAAATACTGAGTAGGGAATTGTGTGTATAATATACTTTGCAACCACAGACGTAGCTAGTCCAGAGTGGGCCCTGTATCAAAACTCTTGGGGGCTCTCTTTCGGGGCCCCTTAACATTTTGTGGTTTTTATCTTACGCATTTTCGGCCGCTGTACTTGGGGGCCCCGTATCATTGATACGGCGGTAGCTACGCCCCTGATTGCAACATTTCATAATCCCAGTTCTTTCTCCTTGCATTGAAGAACCGTTCGATCCAAATTTTTTCCCGTCCTTCATTTTACCGTACACCAGCGATACTCAACCTGCGGCCTACCGAGCCTTTTTAAGTGGCCTGGTCATGGCCCATTGCTCTGCGAAATTTACTTAGTTAAGAACTTTGTTCTAAAAATTTGGTGGGAAATTCTTTGTCAATGAATCAAATATATCAATTTTGCTTTTTGCTGTCGGTGTCGTACGGCTACGAATTGATATTCTTTTCCTATTTGGAACGTTTATGGTTAGTGATAACAGACAGCAGAGGAGTTACGACAGTTTTATGGGTGGAACTAATTTTTATGTTACCTTTCATATCTTGCAAGCTAAAAATATTCGAAGAAAATATATCGTTTCAAGACGATTGGGAGGTTGCCTATTTTGTAGTGAAAAACAAACATGAATCAGTAATTGTTTGATTTGTCATGAAAGTGTTGTATTTAAGAAATGACAATAAACCGGAATCACACACACATTCAATGACACTTTTCATTGAAGATCTCTTTCAAGAGGTGATAAATAGGCTTTCTTGAATAATCTTTGCAACAGCAACAAAGTGTTTTGTCAGTGGCAATACCACAGCGGTAACAAAGACATCCTATGAAGTTTAGTTATATTATTGGTAATCATATGAAACCGTTTATACTGATGCAGAAATTGTAAAGGAGTGTTTCTTAAATGCTTCTAATTTAATATTAGTGACAAAAAAAAAACTAATTAAAAAAGCAAAGCAGGAATTATAATATTTTGATCAATTTTCAACATTTAAAATTTTCAATGTTATCTTGGTCCCCCTCATTTATCCTCATATTGCGGCCAGCGAGAAATAGCTAACTTGTGTATGCGGTCCAACAGAAAAAAAGTTTGAGTACTCCTGCCGTACACTGTCATTTCGACAGTAGGTTTTTTAAAAAAATAATACTAAAAAAAAGGTGTTAAATATACCTGAAGTTTTATCTTGTAACTATTTAGAAGGTGTCCTCTCATCGTAAAAACTGTTAAAAAGTATTGAAATACATGCTTTCCATTAACAAAAATTACTTTGATTTTTAGGATAAAAAAGCTGCAATGCCTAGCCTTCTTTCCCTTGTGGCAATGCTTAACTTAAAAATTAATTTTTTATTTTATTTTCCCCTTCATCTGTATATACTAGAGAACATCTCGTTGGCATATGTAGGTTGTGAAATTCTGAAAGAAGGGTTTCTGATCCACGCAATTGTGCACGTCGAGAATGATATAAACCAGGGGTCGGCAACCTACGGCACGTGATACAATTCTCAGTGACACTCTACACTACTCAACGAACTTATCAATATTTGAGAGGATGAATGTTGATAAATTTGTAATGGACCTTATTTAAGAAACATCGTCTCAGAATCACGAACTCTTACGGAATTACGAAAAAATCTTAAAGATAACTCCAAAGTAAATTTACAGCTCTTTTATAAAATATTGAATGTCATTGCCGGGGAGATTTAATTGTTCCGAAGACAGAAAATTGCATGTACTCTGCTTTCTGCTATTGGTTCTACATATATAACAAGGGGAGGGCACGACTAAGGAAATTCATTTAGGGTCGAGACTTGGTGTAATAGTAGGACTCCTTTAGGGTGTTCAACCCTCAATGTAATTCCGCCGAATGGCCAGTCAATTCGGAGGAAATAGCCTTTGAAAATTAATGCTTAGCTTTTATACAATTAAGTTTCAATTTCATCCAACGATTCCGTAGCCTGGTTGGTATATCGTCTGCATACTATGTGCGAGGTTAAGGTTCGATTCATCGATCAACTTTTTCTTTCAGTTCATTTAATTATTTTTTAAAATTAAATAAATTTATTTATGTGGAAGGTTTATTTGATATTAAATGATATTTTATGTAAATTTTGTAACTTATAAAGTAAAAAAAATTAAATAAATTTATTATTTAAATTATTTGTTATTAAAATAATTATTAATTAAAAATATTTAAAATTATTATTAATTAAA
>BMAV01016671.1:207530-236536 GCA_019973955.1 Trichonephila inaurata madagascariensis | reverse complement strand
TAAGGTAATCTAAATTCTTGATCCAATTCTTGAATTATTATTTTATTGAGGCGAAACGAAATTTTTTTAATTACTTCCACATTGAAGAAAAAATACTAGTTTTTTTATACACAATCGATTAGCTTTTTTAAAAAAATATTACGGCACCTCCTCCCTTCCTCCGAAAAAAAGTTAAGAAAAGTATCCGGAAGTCTAAGATTTAATACTAATTTCACCTTTAGTTGTATTGTTAGACAACGATTATTTGCAATTCAACGTCAAACTAAAAAAAGCTAACAAAGAGTAATTTAAAAAAAATTACAAGTTTTCTTACGTATATGTGAACCATTTTAAGCAAACACACATCTGGTTTTATAAGGACTCCTATGACATACGATAATCTACTCTAGAATTATATTCCAAAAAAATAATTTGTGCAATTCGCATTATCAATTGATATCATAATTTTCGTACAACAGATTAAAATTTACCAATTTAATCAATAGTTTTAAATATATGGTGGAAATCGTATATGCCTCCTTTATAGTGTCCTATGAAATGCTATTAAATTCAGTATCGCAACATCTACTCTGAGTATTTTCTTTCGAATGAATTAGTTTTAGGTTGTCTGACACGAAAGAGGGTTATTTAGGGGTAAATAATCACAAAGTATATAAAAATCGAAACTAATACAATTATTCCAAGAGTTTTATATATTTAGTGCATACCTGGTTTTGGAATATGACACTGAGGATACCAACTGCAAGTTCTGCACCCATGATAAGAAACAAGAAAATAAAGTACTGCAAAAATAAAAATATGATTAATTATAATTCCCTTCTTATTGTATTCGGCATATTATATAAAACAGCGGCTCGTTAACTATGGTTCGCGGATCCATGGGGTTCGACAGCGCTTTTCTAGGTGTCCACGAAGGTCTTTCATTTGTTGATATTTCTCCCTTTTACAAACACTAAAAAAGCCTCGTAGAAAAAAGATTTGCTATCTTGGACTACATCACTAAATTGATTACTGGACTAGGTCACCAATTAATACAGTTCAGTATATTATTCCATTATTTAAAATCGTAATTTAATAATATTTTTATATATGTTACTGTTTAAGTGTTATTTCATAGAATAACTAGGTATTTCATGAAATAATTAGACAAGTCAGCTAAAGTATATAAAATTACAAAGTTCTACGATTTAACTAGGTATTCTATAGAATAACGATTACTTGATCGTTAGAGTATGAAATACAGCACTCGAAAGTTCTTTGAACTGGTTCTAGATACTTTTAGTCAATTTTGAACCCTAATTTAAATCGTCATCGCATCAGTCCTTGCTCTGATAAATAATGAAAAGTCAAATTTAGGTATTTCATAAAATTTAAATTAATATTCTCTTACATTTTTGTATTAAAAAGTTTACACAATGTTTTTATGAAACAACAGTTTTCCTTTCCAGCATGTATGTTTTCAATAATATTTAAATATAACTATTTTCTGCAACATATTCTTTTTTTTCCCTTTTTGTTTAACTAATGTTAGTAATAAGAGCAATAATAAATTATATTACCTGATTTTAATTATTATTTATCAATTAATCATCCATAATAGGGATAAAATGTATTTTCCGAGAGGTTTTAGCTATTTATGATCCATTAATTTATAAAATAACTTTGAGAAATCATTCATTTTCACTTTAACGGTCTATCATTAGTTATTTCATAGAATAACTAGCTATTTCATAGAATAACTATATATTTCATAAAATAACTAGGTGAAATATGAAATTTTTCATCTATTCTGGCTTGTCCAGTTATTTAATGAAATACTTATAGTTATTCTGTGAAATAACTTTAACGGTAACATATATAATTACATGTTTACTGTTTTCTCAAAGGAACAAAGTGTTTAAGTCTGTATAAGTAGCAAAGAGAGTCCTAGGATTGTTGAGGAACCTTTAAATCACCCAGCCATGTGTTGGGAGTAGGAGATGGGTGTTCTAAAACCTTGGGGGGCCGTGATGTCAGGCAGATACATAAAGGGGGTCGACGGCGATCGAAAGTTTAAGAACCACTGTGATAAAACTTCCTTAGAAATATAAATGAAAAAAATTCGTAAATATATTTCTGAACTACTTTCTATACTAAAACCAGAATAGTAAAATGTATTTTAAGAAATAAATTAGTTTAAAAATATTATCGATGAGTTTCAATGATCTATTGAGCTTTAAAAAAAAATAAAAGTAATAATATATTGTTTTATATTTAAAATTATTATATTTTTACCAGTGAGAATAACTTAACATACATAATAATCTTACAAATATTACTTTTACATACCATTAAAGCATGCACATTGTATTAAGCAATTTGTTTCTCAATATTACACAATAAAGCATATTGTCGGTCTAATTATCAGACTGCGTAACTCCATCTGGGATGCTAATTTGATACAATAGGGCTAGGCGCCAAGTTGTTGTTTATGTTCGCCAAGATAGGCGATAATATTACAATATGGTTTACTCTGATATTTTTATCGTGCGATAATGTGGTTGCCATGGGGATAACGTATTTTAGTGTTAGTTTCTTGTTTTGATTTTTTTCCCCGCGGGATCTCTGCTCAGCAAAAGTAACACAATGTTACAAATTTTGTGTAATGAACGCTTAAAATAGTGTAAATAATTTATATCTGGAAGTGTAATACATTAATATTACTTTCTGCTTTATTTATTTTATGTTAAAATCTTGCAACCACCTCTCCCTTCGAAATCTAGTTCCATCATGAAATAAAAAAAGTCGTGATTACACTGATCGAGGAATAAATTAAAAGCGGAGCGCGCACTGAGGCATGGCGTAGACAAAACAAAAGGATTAAGGAATCTCGCCAAAAAGCGCTTGGCGCGTTGCACTCCTATATCAAATCAGTAACACCGGTGGAGTTACGTAGTCTGATAACTAGGCCGACGATATACGTTAAAAAAATGGCATACAGTGATTCTACTATCCTTCTGTTTCAATTACTTTAGAATCGTTCTATACGCGAACAGTCGCCAAGATGTAGAACTTTATGGAGCATTAAATGTATAATTTTATGCTTGGTGGGCGTCTGATTCGATTGACCACTATATGTGGTGGGCCGCTATAACTATATTGTCCCTTATTTACATCTCTATTTACATTTCCGTATCACTGAAAAGAAACTTCACGAAAATCAAGAACAAACCGGCTACGCAAAGCAAAATCAACTAACAAATGTTATGTTGCTCATTTATCTTAGTTGCCAACTCTCACTTTCAGATGACGGTAGATACACCTGCAAAAATAGCTAAAACGTTGTTAAATTTGGAGGAAATTTCGGTAAAAGTAGAAGCTAAAATTTAACAAGTATAATCCATGTTCCATGATACGCTTTGTTACTCGTCCTTTTTGTGAAACTGAATCTTCATAAAAAATATTTATAATGTCCCGATTTTTCTGTGGACCATCAAAAATTATTTAAGAATCACCGGTTGTCGACAAATTGAATAGGCCACTTTTGGTAGACAAAATCTTACATACAGGGTGGGGCATGGAAACTTCCTTTTTTGAAAATTCAATAAAACACACATGTTTCATTCAACTTTATTGTTATTTTCCGTCTACCACACAGCATTGGATTTTTGAATTTACACAGTCTCGCACAATGTCTGTGAAATATCACCCTTCATTATTAATACATTAATGCAGTCGATTTCGAAAACTTTGAGCCACTTTTTCAAGTATATCGACCGGGATATTGTCCATTTCGGCGCGGATGTTGTTCCGTATGTCTTCGAGTGTCTTGAAATTATCTTTATAAACCAGGACTTGAAATACGACCAAAGGAAGTAATAAGGAGGGGATAAATCAGGCGACCAGTTTAAGTCCCCTAAAGGGAGGTCAGTCATTGGGGAAAGGCTGCTCTTAAAACGCCCATGGAAATCCTGGAGGTGTGAGCTGTGGCCCTATCTTGTTGTAATTAAACATTATCAAGATTCCTTTTTTGAAAAGCGGTTAAGAATTATTGGATTATTGTCACATACCAGTCTGAATTGACGCACGAACTAGTTTACATTTTCAGGTGTTCCAACGGTTTTCGGAGGTCCTTTCCTTTCTTCTGAAATATTCCCCATTGCTCGGAAGGCATTCACCCACATTAAAACTCATTTCCGATGAGAAGGAACACGACTTCGTGGCGGAATATCGAAGTGACGACGAAAGGCACGTTGTACTGCAACCACCGACCGACCGTTCGAGAAATACTCCTCTACGGCAAAAGCGCCCTACTGCCTCTATCATAACATGTTTGAGACTGAGATGGGTAGAAACACAAATATCCCATTCCAACCTTTTCACCTCTCCTCTCCTGTCGCCCCTCCCCTCCGTACGAACATCACTGCAGCATGTTCAAGAAAGGAACGCCGCGCGTACCCTGTATATTTCGAAAATTTCAAACTAAAATAAGACAAGATATCAAAAATATGTATGTTAACAAAAATTACAGCAAGATGAAAATTCATCAACAATTTCATTAAAAAATGTATACATTTCTATATAACCAAGGATCCTCACAAAAAAAATAAAGTACCATAAACAAATACAATAAGTTACAGCAAAAGTTTATCAAAATTTTAACTAGACAAATATTTAAGATACATAATTCATTGAATTTTTGTACTTTTTCTACTTGACATAAAATATTGTAATTATAAAGATGACTGTGTTTACATGACAAACATTCATTTCTTTGTCATCGTGATAAGTGAAATGTGTCACCAGGAAGCCTTATTAGAACGTCAAAAAAATGGAAATTGTTGTGAGAAAAAGTCTCAAATCGTACTCATCTTTGCGGATCAGTGGTTACTGTGACTTCCTCTTCACACAGAACTTTTAATTTACCAAAGATGTTATAGACTATTATCTCAACATGTAGGTTTTAATATCAAATTGCAATTAGAAGGTCATTTTTTTTTTGCATAAAGCGTAAGAATATAAGAGCCGAGACAGCTCTGTACAAGAAAAGAAGAAATAGATTATTTTAATTTTTGATACTGGAAAAATCTTTGATTAATTTCAAGTAAAAACTTTAAAAGAATAAATTTAAAAAAAAATGGTACTACTATTTACATAAAAATCGTTTGGGTTACAGATACGAATTTTTCTCCAGATAAAATTATGCGATATTTTTTATAATGCGACCTCTCAAAAAATACATAATTATTCAAAGATTTATTTATCATTTTTACTATAATGTTCCTATTTTTTTATTTTCAAAGAAAATATTGTAACCAAAATACAGCGATATATGTATATATCATAAAAGAAATATCGTATCCCGCATTATGGAGAACAGGAATTGATTAACAAAGAACATTCACATCAAGAATATTAATATAAATTTAAGTAATTGAAAAGAATATTTTACCGTCACGAGTAAGGCCCTGTTTTCTCGTATGGCTCCACAGCATCCGCAGAAACCTCCGAAAAATACCAGGCCCCCGATCCCAACGAGGGCCCATGCCAAGTATTGGTCTAGTGCATAGCTCAAACCAGGTTCTGTGACAAGATGGAAAACAGTTACTTTTTCTTTGTCAACCAGAAGATAGACACCCACTGCGAAAATGAAACAGCCAGAAATCTAAAAGAAAAAGAAAAATGCAAAATTGTTTAATCTCTTTAGAGATTTTTTTTTATCTGACTGAGAAAGAAAACTAATTTTTTTATTTTATATTGATAGGAATTTAGAAAGCAAAATAATACAGTATTAACAATAATAAAAATACTATAACGTTTTAATTTATGGCCGCTGAGCATTAATATTGATTTATAAATGAAATGATTTCATACATTTCGAGCATACCAGTTATTCACATTTCTGCCAAATATAATGAATTCGTCTTACGCAATTGTGTCATGAGATCTTGAAGAATTCACAATTCCGATTGTGGGGATAATGATCAATATTTTACTGTTTAATTTCAAGATCAATTTTCGTTCGCCTTTTGGACGAATTTGTTGCCTGTTGTTGATTTACAGAACTTGATATAGGTTTAAATCGTTTTTTTTCATTCGCTCATTTTTAACATTGTGGCTGTAGGCGCTTTAAAATCAAGAAGAAATCTGTCAGATAATATTTCCAAATCTTCCGTGCCCGAGATTTCATAATTTTGACTCTGTAATAATTTGTATATCAATAAAATTTCGGTCTTCCACTTTCGTTGCAACCTGGGCACATAACACAAAAACATTTCTCATGTTGAAAGCTTACACAAATTATTAAATTTACTTAAAATTTTTTACACATGTATACGTTTGTAAATCTCTCTCTATATATGTAAAAAAAGTGACTCACTCATAACGAGATCTCGGAAACTATTAGACAAATCGATATGAAATATTCCTTTTACTAGCTAGTATACCCGTTCTTCGCGCGGGTAAACTGAAAAATTAAACAACACAGATTGCAGGATAAAGAAGTTTTTTTAATGAGTTAATTTTACGTGAATTGTAAATTAAACAAAAAAATCTTTTTGCTTATCTCAGCTGAGCAAAAAGAAAGAAAGAAAAAAACAACACCTTTGTTAAATTTTAAGTCTGTAGATTTAATAGCTGATAAAAAGGATTGTTTTTTTTTATTTATTACTCCCCGTAACACTCTTGACGGTCGATTTTTGAAAATACCTCCCTAAGCAGATCTCTGCTCAGAAAAAGTAACACATTGTTAAAAGTTTTATGTAATGAACGCTTAAAATAGTGTAAATAATTTATATCTGAAAGTGTAATACAGCACCTCCTGGTGCATGAGTGATTTCTGTATTTATGTCATTAAAAATTTATTTTTTCGTTTGTTTACCTTCGAATTTTAATAGTGTAGATCAAAGAGAGAAGAATTGTATGGTTATTACACTTCTAAATTTTAAGAATTCGTTTATTAGTTAATGAGAATGTATCTTGTAAAAGGAAGCATTTTTAGTATTGGGGGGAACAATGTCACAATGTCACGATTTCTTAACGAGTACGCTTTGTACATAAGGTAGAATTCGGAAGAGGCTATCATCTCTCTGGAATAAAATCCTCAATAGAATCAAGCTTGATATTTGTTGGATTGACCCGCGTGTTGCTTTATAGTTCGACGTTAATATAACACTCACTCGCTCTGCAGTGGTTTACAAGAATGGGGTTTGGGGGGCTCAAACTCTCCCATAGAATTACATATTTTTAATCTTTACTATAGAGATTACCCTCAGTGTTTTGTCTACAAGCTTTTTATAATGGATCTCTTTCCCCTTCCCCCCAAAAAAGAGAGGTATGTGAACACTACTGGTATTGTGAACTTGCAATAAATGCTTCCTCGGAAAGGAGGATGTTGCAACTTTATTCCGCAAGGCGGAGCTCTTTGTTATCTCTTACTGGGTGGAGACCTAGTAATCAAATTCCCGGATATTCGGTGCTATGTTAGTTGATATTGAAACGATGAAACATGTAATTATTTGAATTATTGTGTCTCTGTGTGTATGTCAATATATGCATAGAAAGGAAATCTTTTATTTAATGCGCCATGATAGAATTCTGAAGTTGATAACATGTGGTGCTAAAACCCGGGAATTTTACTATTAGGTTTTCACTCAAAGGAGAATACTAAAAAGCTCCACCTAGCGGAAAAAAGTTAAAACACGTTATTCACGATTAAGAATAAGTTATTGTCATGAACAGAATTATAAGTCATGCAAAATATTACTTTCCTAGATACTAGTTTTATTGAACAAATATATAATAATGGTTTCTTAAAAGGAATATTTTGTCATGATATTGTTGTTATAATGTTTACTATAGCTCAGTTTAAAGAGAGACGTATTGAGTTATTTATAAATTATTTAAAAAATAACTCGGAGAAAACTGATTTTACTATTAAAATGGAAATTATTTTGAGAACTCAAATCAGGGGCGTAGCTAGCGCCGTATCAATGACACGGAGCCTCCAAGCTACAGGGGCCCCTAACATGTGTAAGTGAAAAATCGTAAAATAGTCTTATTAGGGCCATCCAGTGGCGTAGCGTAGGGGGTGCAGAGGGGGCCATGGCTCCGGGTTGCATACGAAAAGTGGCGGCGGCAAGCACCGCGATATTTAAATTCAAAAAATATTTCAAACTCCAAATTGCGCCCGCGCGACGAAACTTACGGAAACGAGTGAAAGCTTTAATACATGCACAGATGCAGGAAATTTATTAGTCGCTAAGCAATCGCATTCATTTTTATGTTCCTTAAGCTTCTGGCAACTGGTACTGTGTGAAGTCAATGATGCTCAAAATTATTTGCAAATAGAGGGACTAAATATCCATCAATGTGCTGAAAACATGCATGCTTTACAGACCGTATAGGAAGCAAAACGAGAGGAATTCGTGGATGACGCTTTAATATATGCTAAAAATTTAAGTGAAGAGCTTGAAATTTCTTTTGAACCCCCAAGACGAATCAGGAGGAAGCATATATTTGGCGAAGGAAGTAAAGATGTTCAGTTATCGTACGAAGATGACTTGAGGCGAACAATGTTTTCTTCAAAAGACAAAGTAACTGCTGAAATTCGTGAAAGATTCCAACAGTTGCAGAATCTAGAGCAAAAGTATGTTTTTTAAGGCCTGAAGTGATATTAAGCATGGGCGAACTTAACTTAGATCAAGCTCCTCAAGACATTAATAAAGAAGAATTTCAACAATAAAGAAGAATTCCAACATGAGCTCGTACGTCTACAAGCTATTGTAACTGCAACAGACACAGGATGTAAAAAAGAACTCATTAGGTCTGTCTCTCTGGGTTTATTAAAATATATTATTGAGTCCAAACTTGAAGGTGGTTTACCAAACATTGCCATAATGTTGAGAATTTTTTTAGATCTTCCATCAGTAATGCCAGATGCAAGAGAAGCTTCTCTAAGCTAGAATTAATCAAAAATTATCTCAGATTGACTATGTCCACGTTAAGAGTAATAAATTTAGCTATTCCGGCAATTGAACATGACATACATATTGATATTGACAACTGTATAAAAGATTTTGTTATGAAAAAACACGAAATAATCAATAAAAAAAAATTAAAGCTGCTATTTTTTACTTTTACTAATTTTCTTCACTAATAATTAAAATAAAGAGGCGACCAATTTACGGTCGGCCCCAGGTGGCGAAAGTCCACGCTACGCCACTGGTCCCATCAACAAAGTTCCAATTTCCAAAAAAGGTCCCCCAAGGAATTTTGATACATTGCCCACTTAGGACTAGCTACCCCAGTGAGTGAAGTTCAAAAATTTCCACTAAAAGCATATAACAGATATACACATACAGTACAAAATCAGATATATACAAATTATTATTAAGCCACCAAAAGTGTTTAATTTAGCCACCAATAAATTATGCTTGACCACTTCTCAAATGCCTGCTTTCACTAATAATGAATTTAATTAAAAAAAATACGTCTTAACAGTAATAAATTTATCTTATAGTTCAAACAGGATTAAAATAAAACTAATGCAAAAATTAATCAATAATTTATCAATCTATTGACGCATTATAATAATGTATACGTAATCAGGAATTAAAAAAAAGTATTGAAATATAATTAAATTACTAAGAATTTTAGGACAGTTGTGAGGCTGTTATGTTCATGTTGAGAACTATTTCTACGAAATTTGACTTTCTTCTATGCATGCTTTGGGATCAAATGATGCTCCTATTAAAACTTTTTACATAAGACAGCGGACTTGGCAAAAATTAACCCTTTCATGGCTAAAGGAAAAATTTTTCCCGATTTAAAAATTAGTGTTCATCGTATTCATTTATAACCATACCACTGGCGCAGACAGTCCTGAGTGGGTCCCGAATCGAAATTCCTTGGAGCCCCTTTTGGCAGCCCCTTAACATTTTAAGATTGTTTTGCTTACACATGTTGGAGCTCATTTAACTTGGGGGCCCCGAGTCATTGATACGGTTGATACGGCGGTAGCCCTTGCTTATTTTACACTTCTACTTTACACTACTACACCGTCAAGCGGGCAAGCAATAAATATTTACGCGTGAGTCCTGAAGGCCAGGGCCGTTACAAATTAAAAAATGTTATTCAGGATGAAGTTTAAGAAAATTATTTGAAATAATTTATTTTTAACATTTGAATCAAACTTTTTTCTGTCTTTTAAGTTTTCATATTTTTCATTATTTCAGAGCAACAACTTAAGTAGCACCATTTGCAAATAAATATATAATATCCTTCAACATGATATGTGACTTTTATTTCGTACGTTAAACCATTATTTGTTTTTGGGTGTCCTTATACTAGATGTATATTTAAACGCCAGCGACGCATAATTCCCTTTTTGATTATTCACGACTAGATTACATTGTTAGTGGTTGGCCTCGTTATTTATAGTAAATTCGCCAAAACTGCGAATACGTGACTTACAAAAATGTCACATTGCAAGAAAATTGCGCAATACATTACATGACGTGATTCGAAAAACACGCCAAATTATGCACCACCGAATTTGCAAGTCACACATTACGTGTTTATTTGCTTAGCTGGTTCACATTTTTCTGGAAAACTGAATAAACACACAAGCTGAGCAAAATTCTTATTTGATAATCGACTTTGAAGCTGTGGTGAAGACCCAGTCATAAACTTGTTTTCAGAGCTGAGTTTATGGAATCAGAGCACGAGACTGTTTTCGGAATCCTTAAAATTCCTTGTATCTCTGCATAAGAGACTCTAATTAAACATTTGCTTATACTGAGATGGAAAGATACTTTGAGTGAAAGAAACTATTTTATTTAATCATGCGTTTAGCATACAAAAAGTAATAAAGAGTATGGAAAAGTGTATCTGAATAAATTCTGGGATATTCTTCTCGCAATTTCCTCTTTTTAATGTTCCTAATTGTATAAATGATTTCCGTTTTATGTCAGCTGAAAAAATATGAATTAGTATTAACTTTTTAAAAACTCCTAGTATAAAAATAATAGTTATTATGATTGGTAATTCAGTGAAAAAATTTAAATGACAGATTTTCTCATCAGAGAAAAATCTTCGGCGTTTCATTGTAGTGTTTTAAAAGTTACACATTGTATAATTTTTAAGCATCTTATAAGAGATTTAAGGTATCCGACTACGTGTGTTCGGAGCCATGATTTTGCAAAAGTGTATAAATGGATAATATTTATATTTAGCGTCACTTAGATTAGAAAATGTATATAAAATTGTTTTAAGAATAATATTACAATAAAAAATTATTTAAGTACAATATTTTGACAAAAAATGAACGTATAGAATGACCCATTTTCAAAATATTCTCCTTTTGTGAAAAATGCTTCTATTATAATAATATTTAGACCTGTATATAGCTCAGACCTCTGTACAGAGGCTCAACTGGAATTTTTTAAATATGTAACTTAGAAGTGGGTTTATCCATGTTTTACGACAACAGAGGGGAGAAATATTCAGAAAAAAAACGCCGTTAATTTTTTTTCAATTGGTTGTAACTCTGAAAATAATGTGAATTTTTCAAAAGTCATAGTTCAGACTCTCTGGAGAAGTCTTTACTTTGAATAAGTATATATATATATATATATATAATATTATTATTTTAGAAGCATTTTTTATAAAAGGAGAACATTTTGAAAAAAGATTATTCTAAGTTCATTTTTTGCCGAAATATTGTATTTAAATAAATTTTTTTTGTCAATATGTCCTTAAAACAATTTTATACATGTATTCTAATCTAAGCGACAGTAAATATCATGAAAATTATCCATTTATGCTCTTTTTTAAAATCACGGTTCCGAACATAGATACCTTAAGAAATTACGTACAATCTAGAGATGATATATCCAATGAAAATAAAATGTAGATTACTTAAATAGCGGTTAACGAAGCAAATCATACTGTCACTAGGGTTTATTTCCCGGGTTACCGAGAAATCATAAGATTTTTGTACTTTTTCTATTCCCGGGATTTCCCGGGAATCGATGCTTAGATGGAATGATGGTTTGTTTGGATACCAAAACACGCTGGAATAGTTTGTTTGCAATGCTCGAAAGGGTTTTAGAAATAAAGTCAACAATTTTAATGGCATTAATTGACATTAAACAAGAACAAATGGTGGCCAATGTAGAGTTTGAAACTGTGACTACAATTGTAGCAGGCTTAAAGCCAGTAAAAATTGGCTTATAAAATTTATGCAGTCGAAATGCAACTTTACTAACTGCAGAAGGTGTATTTTCTTTTGGTATTGGAGATTTGAACGAACAAAATTCAGCATTTGAGAAAATTATGAAATATTCTCTAATCTAAGGAATTAATGAGAGACGCAATGTTAATTTAAAAGGATTAATACAATACCTGAATTTTGGGAGAAAATACGAAGCAGCTGCAGTTACTGTCCCTATTTCGCTGCCTGGTAAAAATTATTAGGATAGACAGGTCCAAATGAAAGGAAAAAGGCTTTTCTGCAAAGGAGAGGAATCAATATCCAACTCTTCGCACTCAGAAGAAGAGAGCATGGAGATTTTGAAAGAAAAACCTCTGACGTTGGACGAAAAATTAGAGAAAGCAATATACTCTAAAACAAAAGCTTTATATTGTTCAACCAAAAAAAGGATTAGTTTCAACAAAACCATGAAACAAGAGATGCAGTTGTTCGACTCGACTGAAAAACCATCACCAAACATTATAAAACCATATGAGGCTTTAAAAACAATTCCTCCAATTCCTGCAGAGAGCGTTTTATGCAGACGGATTGTTCATCACAAAGCTTAGAACTAGGCTGAGTAATAAAAGTATATTGCTTATGTTTTTTGAAATCTTATTTTAATAATGAATAATCAATTTATTACATATTTTTGGTATTTTTAGCTCACATTATATAAATGTATCAGTTTTGGAATTTATATGTATCCTTATTTTATATAATTATTATTGATTTTATTTAAAAATAAGTTGTTTTTAAATTTATTTGAAACTTTTATGTATTTACGGGAATGGAAAACCCCGGGAAATCAGAAACCCTAACTGTCACCTGCATGGTGCTCAACAATGGCGTAACAAACATCCCCACATCGCCGGGGAGGGGGAGAGCAGGATGACTGACTCAAAGACTGACTGATACCAGGGAGGTTTTTAAGCAATTTATAAAATATTAAAGGCAAAATCTGACTTCGCAGTGTGGCCTTAATATTGTCTGTTACGCCACTGGTGCTCAAAGCTGCGGAAAAAAGGACAGGAGTAATCTAGCTCCCCTTGCCACGATGAATTTCGTGGGCCTCGATCTTATGTTATTGTCGATTTTGTGGGGGAAGTAGCAACAAATAGTGGTATAAAATGAAATTTGTTTTTCACAGAAAAATGTTCCTATAAATATTAAGTATCATCATAAGTTTGTATGTTTACCTTAATTTAAAGGCAAACGTATGGATTTATGTTTAAACCCAATTAACGAAATAAAATTCTAAGAACTATTATTTGCACACATCGAAAAAAACACGAAAAGATGAATAAAATTACCATATATTACATTCGGACCGCTATTTAACTAAGTCGCTATAACGCTAACGAAGTTTATTATATGTAAGGTTTGTTAAAAAGATATTCATCTTTCAATATACCAGGTTCTTGGTTCCAGGAAAGAGTTCATAGAACAGAGGTTTGACTATTTTAAATAAATAATAATATCTATTAAATTGCTTGTAAAATGTTACAAAGTAGATGAACTACTTGTCAATATTTTATATATGTTAAAAATAACAATAATGTATTTTAATAATAATGTAACAAATATGTATATAATAAAATCATGTGGTGAGAAAGAAAGTAATTTTACTATTTCAATATAACGAATGAATCAGAAACTAAATCTTGATTACTTGCAATATTATTTTATTGTAAGAGATTAGAGGTGACATTTTATCACGAATACAGTTAAATAATTTATAAATCAAAAGAGTCCCAGAAAATAAATGCAGAAACTTTCTAGATGTTTATTATTTTGATACTGAAAAAATATTTAAAAAAATTTAGCAGATCCAATTAAAGTAAAACAACATTACAAGAATTTTACTTTTATTACCTCTCTTGCAATAACTGTAACTGACTGTTCCAAGTAGCAGAAGCGCCCTCAAGCAACAACTGATCTTGAGCACATACCAGACGAGGAGAGAGTGTGGTCACTACGAAAAAACTTCCATGTTCGTTGCCCATTATTTTTTGATAATGATATACGTTATCTTTGTGTCATCTAATTTACCGTATAAAGTTCGGTGTATGCTCCAATACTCTCAAGCTGCATTTGTTAATTTTTAGGTATATCAGCTGTATTTTATAAAGAATTCAATTTTCGCTACATTCTTCTCCTTATCTAAATATAGTGAAAATCGTTTAACCCGAAATTGAAAGGACTGAAATATTTTTTCGTGTTAAAAGACTTTCGTGTTTCAAGCCATATTGAAAAACAACCCATATATTCAGCAAAACTAAGTTTATTAGAGTACATTTTTTGTGCTCCCATAGATATGTATTTATGCGTGCATTTGATAAAAATAAATGAAACAAAATCTTAATGAAATTTAATACAAAATCTTTGTTTTTTGAAAAATAAAACATTTACTGGGATTTTAAAGAATAGCCTGTATTTTTCTTTGCATTGCCTTTTTTAACATCAGATAGTCAACAAAATCTTCGATGTCATAAATTTTGTTATTCATTTCACCATTGGAATGTGCGTCTAAATAACTGCGCATACCTTTCAAGATGTTTCTCATTTCGAACGATGTGGGAACAGGAGTTGTATTATTCATTTCATTTTCTTCGTCCGAATCTGCATCAATGATATTTTTTGAGTTTTGAACAAACTCCAAAATGTCTTTGTATGCCATAATCGGGTCTGTACGCAGAGTATCATCATCTACTGCAACGAATTCTTCCTATGATACAGTAGGACAGTCCAATAATACTGAAATTTTCTCAAACATTTCAATTTCGTATAAGTCGGTTTAGTTTCAATATCCTCTTTTTCCCAGAAGGAAAATATTTTCGTGTTAAGCGATTTTCGTTTCGTGTTAAGAGAACAAAAATGCATTAAGAGCTCTCAGGACCCTTAACAGATATCCGTACACTCGAAAAAAAACATCCTTCTTCAAACCCATGTAACTTAGCAATAAAACAAAACAATAATTTGAAATTTTTAGCACATGATAATTATATATATTTATGTTATTTCTCAAATTTTTAGAGAATTTGAGAAAAAGCTTAAAAAGTTATAAAGAAATAAAAATTGGACAATTTTTCAAAAATATGAAAATCAGTGCTTCACACCACGCAGGATTCTGAAGGAAGTACAAAAGGGAAGTACAAAACTGATCAAAATTCACAAAATTAATTTTTTACTTAGTATAAAAATGTTAACTTTTGAAATTACACTAACTTTTAAGAAATTTAGAGAAAAAAAAAGTATTTTTAAGTGCAATTATAGCGAAATTTTTAGAATTTTAAGAAAAAAATTAATTGAAATTCAAATAAAAAAATTCTATTAAATTTTTTTTTGAAAATTGATGTATAAGTTATGAAGGGTCGTATTTTGAACACGTGTATAAAATTTCAAATTGATATCATAAATAGTTTCAGAGAAATCCTATGCGCAAGCTAAAATTTTGATTTGCGAAAAATGAAGTTAAAGATAAGAAAGAGATAGGGTTTTTGTTTAAGTTTCACTACTTATTTCTCAATAACTTCGGAAGTTTTCCCAGTATTAACACAATTTTGGTACCAAAATGCTCATAAATATTGAGGCTTTAACATATTTTTCTTTCAAAAAATTGAAAAATTTGCAATATAAAAGTCCTGTGAGCTCTTAAAGTACATAGCAGTTAGTTGGAACTGTTGCATTATTTCGTGTTAACCGATATTTCGTCTTAAGCGTTTTCGTGTTAAACGCAATACACTGTATTAAGTATCCGATATCTTTCAAAACGATACATGAATTTTATTATTATTGAATTAGTCACAAAGGATTGTGAATCATAAAACACCTTCATTGAATTTTTTTTTTAAAAAAAAGACTTTCTTTCTTTTGCGCAACTTGAATATATTAAACAATAAGAAGATTCGAGACCTGTTTCTAACTTTACCTTGACAGATTTCTGTCAACTAGTTTACAATATGTGACGGATCAAAAACAATTCGAAGGTGAGAACCATTTGAACAAAATGTTACTATTCACAAGTACTCGAATAGTAAGAAGAAAGAGGGAAAAGAATTTGTTTTGAATAGTGTCAAGGAATATTTCAATTGCAGGTGTATTAGTTTCGAAATCCGTTCTTAATTTATGAGTAACATAAGTTAGTAACCATGAACTAAGTAAAATTAAATTTATTACATGCATTTTAAGGCATCCACAAACACGTTTGAAGCAGGGGCGGCTGTAGGGCCGGACAAACCGAACTCCTGCCCGTGGCGGCAAATTTTAAGGGCTGCATTTGGATTGAATTTGAAAAATATATTTCTTTTGTTACAAAGAGAGAATTTGATATATTTTCTGAAATTCTATTAGGTGTGGATTTGGTAATTCATTTATTGTACCTTGCTTCCTTATTCACACAATTCCTACTATTAACTCACACTCTTTATATATTTATTTATCTTGGTGGAATTTTCAATCGTTAATAAAATACATTTTAAAGCTCTCAATTGAGCTGAAATTTTATATACATGATTATTTTGGATTAATTTAATTATAATTAATAAAAATTAATTGATTAGAACTAATTATTCAAATAAATACAAATACAGCCACGATGGCATCATTTTTGGAGACATCGACCCTTTTGGCGACTTGTGTCAAAACATGAAAAGGTTTTTTTTTCTCACGTTCTAAAGCATTCAGTTGAATTGAAATTTTATATACACGATTGTTTTGGATGACAACACGATACTTTAATGATAATGAATAAAAATTAATTACCACTTAATGTTGTGATTCTATCATATGTATATACATATGTATATTAATTGTAACTACTTAATAAAAAGTAGCTAAAATAAAATTTTTCTTTGTTGATCTAAGTAGGAACTGACTTAATTTTTTTTTTATATTACTTGTTTTATACTCTGTATGTTTAATGTCAGTTTTCTCTTTTATGTTGAAAGTTTAGAGTACAATGCAGGATTTTTTGTTCTCAAGAATTATTCTAGATTTTTGGTGTGTATTTATATGTGAACAATTTATATATATATCTTTTTTAATTATAGTTTTTTGCTTTGGAGAGAGGGGCTGCATTTTCCATTTTTGTCCGGGGCGCCAAAATTGCTAGAGCCGGCCCTTTTCAGAGTACTTTTTGAAAAAAGGAATAGCATACTAAAACAATATAAATGCATTTTTAGGAATCGATACCAATAAATACTAAAATATTAAACTCTAAATAACAATATTTAAAAAAATTATCTAAACTTTACAAAAATCACAATTATAAGTGAAATTTTAGCTATATTTTTGAAAAACTTCAAAGCAATTAGAGAAATAAGTAACAAACTTATATCAATTAAAGTACTACTAAAACAAATAAGATGCATTTATCTATAAATTGTGCTTAAATTTTCATGTTTTATTAAAATTTAAAAATTTTAGAGCTGATCGAGTAAATATTATAAGAAATGCAATGTTCTTTATTAGACCATTATTTAAGTAACAGGCCATAACTCAAATAATATTCATACAGTATGAAATATTTTAGTGTATGTCCTCTAGAAAATAATATAAATATTAGGTTAAATTCTGAACAAGTTGAATGCCCACTCTTGGTAGATTAAAGACCTATGGGTTTTCTAATTTTATAAAATTGACTGTAACTTGGCCTCTAGGTAGTGTAGAAACAAAAAAAAGTATGTTTTTAAAGCCAAAAGATAGCTCTTTTTAATAAAATTTTAAAAAAATGGGCTTTGACCAAATGTGGTCTCTCATTTCAACGTGTTAAGATTACTGAACTGTCGACTTCATACAAAGTACTTTACTTTTGAACCTGTTTCTACATGAATTTAAAGAAAACTACAAATTGAATGATTTTTTAAAGAGATATACATTTCGTTGTAAGTTTTTTATAGAACTGTTTCCTTTTTGTAGTAGCGTTAAAGAACATTTTTCTATTTTAAAACATCTGACGTAATTTTGGTTAGACAAACATGTTCAAGATATTAATAATACTTTTACAGAGAGAAGTTATTCATTTTTTTTTTGTAAAATTAGGAAAAAAAATTCAGTCTTAAATATTTTTAGCATAATTATCTGGGCAAGCAACACATTTATTTTAAACTTTTGAACTGAATTATTTTATTTGCAACTCTAAACATTATAGCTATGGTATGAGATTTTACTTAAAAATATTTAAAAATTGTCCATTACAAAGAATATTTCCAAGCAAAATAATAAATCTAGAAAAAAAACTTATTCTAAGGTACATAAGACGAAATTTTATGCTTTGAATGTAAAATAAAAGGCATCAAAATTTGAATTAGGATTAGGAATTTTTGCAAAATAAATTAGGAGTTCTATATTTTCGAGTAAAATAACCTATCATGGATAAAAATTTTACAGTACGTACTATACAAAGTTTATCGTTAAAGTACATACCATACAAAGTTTATCGTTAAAGTACATACTAGACAAACTAAATAATTCAAGTCAACTTCATAAAATAGTTGCAATAAGATATTAAAATAAATCCTTAACATTTAAACCGAGCAATAATTAAAATATATTTTATCACTATAATTAATAAAATTTAAAATCATTTCTTGTATTCTAATAACTAAAAAACATATTAATACAAAAATTATTCAGATACTCAGAGCAATTCGGTCATTCGGGTTAATCGACAGCTGTATTGACTTTGAATTATAGCTATGGCATTTATCTATATATGTGTTGATGGCTAAACTATGTTAAATACTGCTAGATTCAAGCGATATTTTAATTTATATAAGAGGAAAAATAAAAATTGATAACTTATTAAAATCATCAAATCAAATCGAGTAATGGTTTTAAGAAGTAAAAAAGTATTGTTTATATAAAATACGGTTTTAAAAGACAAAGTTAAAACAGTGTTTCTCAACTGTCCTCCCACGAAAAATAGTTACCCCACCCCCCCAGTCCCATGGATCAACCGGTCTTTCAAACTAAGAGTATAATCTACAGCAGGGTAAGAGCGTTAAGTCGATCGCGATCGACTGGTGGATCGGCAAGACATTTTAGGCGTGACTGCCTAAAGATGAGCCGTTAGTAAATACATACCGAATATTGAAAACTGATTTACAGTATGCAGACTAAGTCTTCTATTGATTATAATTATCAGCACTAACTTAAGGTATCCGACTACGTTCGGAACCGTGATTTTAAAAAAGCACATAAATGTATAATTTTCATGATATTTAGCGTCATTTAGATTAGAATACATGTATATAATTGTGTTAAGGTCATTTTAACAAAAAAAAATTATTTAAATACAATATTTTGGAAAAAAATTAACTTAGAATAATCTTTTTTCAAAACGTTCTCCTTTTATAAAAAATGCTTCTGTATTAATAATATTTTGCTCAGATAAAGTAAAGACTTCTCCAGAGAGTCTGAACTAGGGGTTTTGAAAAATTCACATTATTTTCAGAGTTACCATTAATTGAAATAATTATCGGCAATTTTTTCTTAAAATTTCTCTTTGTAGAAAAATATGGATAAATCCACTTATAAGTTTAATATTTCAAAATTTCTAGTTCAGCCTCTGTACAGAGGTCTGAGCTATATGCAAACAAAATATTATTATAATAGAAGCTTTTTTCATAAAAAGAGAATGTTTTGAAAATTGGTCTTTCTATGTTCATTTTTAGTCAAAATACTGTACTTCAATATTTTTTTATTGTAATAATATTCTTAAAACAATTTTATATACGTTTTCCAATCTAAGTGACAGTAAATACCATAAATATTATCCATTTATACGCTATTGCAAAATCACGTATACCTTAAAATGAAAATATTTTAGTTTTTAATGCAATTTGAATTGTTTAGCAACAAATGAGCCATTTGATATTATTATATTTGTGGCTGTTATTATGTTTGTTTCTTGCGTTTTGCTTTAAAAGCGGTCTTAATCGTGTAAGTTTATTTTATTGTAGCTATGCGCGTAAGCACATATTCCGTATTTTTTATTAAGTTATAATAAATGTCGAAGACCAGGGGTAGGCAACCTTTTAGCAGTGGCGTGCCAAACTAATCTACCAATATGATTCTGAGTGCCACACAGTAGGACATTTTTTAATTAATTCGATTCCAATGATAATGCATTCAGATTTAGAGAATAAGACCAATAATATCGATTCACAGTTTTATTGTGTATTAATTTTGCATCATTTAAAGGTATTTCTTAACTCAAAAATAAACAGCATAAAATATAAAAATTTCTTCAACAAAAATATAAAAAATTAAAATTATACATATATTATGTATTTTTAAGAATATTTTTTTTAAATAAGAAATAGACAACATAAAATATAAGTATTTTCCTTCAGTATATTTAAATAAGAAGACAAATAAATATTTTAATGAGAACCTAGTTCTTGCACCTCTTTACTTTCACAACGCAAAATCAAGGATATAATGTGTGATTTTCAACATTACACTATTCTGAGCATTCACTTGGTAAACATTTTCTTTGCGGACCCGAAATATTTTTAATGCGAGGAAATATTCTTTACTTAGATATGTAGAACCAAAAGTGGAAAGCAGAGTGAATTGCAATTTTCTCTCTTCAAACAATTAAATCTCTCCAGCATCGGCATTCAATAATTTACAAAATACCTGTAAATTTATATTTCAGATTTTTTTCGTAATTCCGTAACTGTCATAATTCTGAAGATGTTTGTCAAATAAGGTCCATTACAAAGTTATCGACTTCCATCTAGTCAAAATTGACAATTTTGTAGAATAGTGCAGAGTGCCACAAGAAATTGTACCGCTTGTCATAAGTTGCCGACCCTTGTTTTAGACCTTTTACTAGCTCACCACACCTAATCCGCTAGATGGACCGCAACTCTTAGAACATATTAGAGGTAGCTTGTACCTTGGAAAAGTTTATCAGGCCCTGATCTACAGTGCAGATGATTAGAAATAAACCGGTCAAAAAATAGTTTGAGTTCCGCAATTTTTCGTATCTGTAATCCACAACATTGCATTTATCACTAGTTCAAAGCAACCTTACCAGTCCTCAATGAAACACCAGAATAGTTTACTGGTTTTCAGAGTTAATTGGGTTGAGAAATACTGATTTAAAAGATATGCCTGACTGCAATTTTTATTTCATGTTTGTTTTTGAATGTATCACAAACAACAAAAACAAAAATGTTCGATTTTACGAGATTAGATATAGAATCGCCTCAGTGCGTCTGAAAACAATTTTGCAAATATTACTGTTGCCATCGGCTTAGTGATTTACTTTAGTCGTCACGGAGAGAAGAGCTTTTAGCCCCAAAGTACAAGCTTCAAACTTAAGGTATCCGACTACGTTCGGAACCGTGATTTTAAAAAAGCGCATAAATGGATAATTTTCATGATATTTAGTGTCACTTAGATTAGAATACATGTATAAAATTGTTTTAAGGACATTTTGACAAAAAAAGATTATTTAAATAAAATATTTCGGCAAAAAATTAACTTAAAATAAAATTTTTTCAAAAGGTTCTCCTTTTGTGAAAAATGCTTGTATTATAATAATATTTTGAGTGTATATAGCTCAGACCTCTGTACAGAGGCTCAACTAGGGTTTTTGAAAAATTCACATTATTTTCAAAGTTACCACCAATTAAAATAATTATAGACGTTTTTTTCTTAAAATTTCTCCCCTCTGTTGTCGTAAAACATGGATAAACCCATTTCTAAGTTATATATTTCAAAAATTCTAGTTGAGCCTCTGTACAGAGGTCTGAGCTATATACAGGCAAAATATTATTATAATAGAAGCATTTTTCTCAAAAAGAGAATATTTTGAAAATGGGTCATTCTATGTTCATTTTCTGTCAAAATATTGTACTTCAATAATTTTTTATTGTAATACTATTCTGAAAACAATTTTATATACATTTTCTAATCTAAGTGACACTAAATATTATAAATATTATCCATTTATACGCTTTTGCAAAATCACGGTTCCGAACGTAGTCGGATGCCTTAAAACGCATTTTTAGATTTCCAAATATAACTGGTAATTTGTTGTTAGGTTAAAACTTACACTCTTTTATTAAAATACCTGCTTTAAATTTAGATTCACACATTAAGGTTTTTAATTTTAACAACTAAGCGGAGTTTGATATTAAAATATAGGTGAAACATTGAAAGCATTTTATGCACTGATGGAAAAATATAGATTCAAATAAAAATAAATAGTATTCAGAAACTTTTTTTCTTTTTTACGATAATGAAATCGGAATATTAATAGCCTTTTTCCACACGAAACATTTCAGCTCGGATTTGTATCTTATTTTTAGCATTAGTCGAAAATAGCTTTGGGTTCTAGTGTTTCAGCCGGATTCTTGAAGAAATTCGAAATTTATACAAGTAATTTTGCTTTCTTTTATATGCATACGAATTTTTACAAATATTTTTCGTCGTAACATCCATATGACTATCAGTTCCACCAAAACAGAAGCTATCGATAATAATTTATTTTTAAACTAAATAAATTCACCAAATGATTTGACATCATATCACATCCAACATTTCGTTCTAACGTAATGTTAGTCAGATGTTTGAATTAGTTTTTTCAATTAACATTTAATGGGATGTAATCGTTGTGGAAGAAAAAGTAAGAATATATTTTTCTGAATTTAAAGTCAAATGAAATAGTTATATATTTTTTTCAAATTCATGTACAACTTTTAAATTTATCTAAACGCAAATTAATACAGTTTTATTCGAAAATATATAAATTAATTGATTAGATAAAATTTAAAAACAAAATCCATTCAGTACAAAAGTTTTCCAAAATATTAGTCTCAGATTTTTTTTGTTCAATTTGAACGAAAAAAAAAAGAATGAGAGAGAGAGAGCAATATTATATAGAATCATAATCAGACTTACCCAAAATATTAAATTAAAAGTGACCAGAAACCCTTTGGCACATCTTGCTCCGCAAGACAGTCCCATCTTTGATGATTATAGAAGTTAGTGGTTCAGAATTTATCTAAAAAAACACAAAATATTATATTTATTTTTCAGCAAATAATCGCAATGTTTTAGAAAATACAACGGAACTTTTATTAAATACTTGAATTGAATGACCTTTACTTTAAGGTTTAAAGAGATACGATTCAGTACGAATTAAATACAATGAAATACGCTTAACGCAAAAATACTTCAGACGAAATATCGGTTAACACGAAATAATACAACGGTTCCGACAATCTACTACGTTTCATGCATTTCCCCCCTCTTAACACGAAAACATTTCTCATTTGGAAATGAACAAAATACGGAAAAAACCAGCCGGATTGGACTGTCCTATTGTATCATCGGAAAAATTTGTTGCAGTAGATGATGATAATGTGTATCCAACAGTCCAACCCCCAATTATGGCAGACAAAGACATTTTGGAGTTTGTTCAAAGCTAAAAAAATATCATTGATGCAGATTCCGACGACGGAAGTGAAATTAATATCGTCGGTCTAATTATCAGACTGCGTAACTCCATCTGGGATGCTAATTTGATACAGTAGGGCTAGGCGCCAAGTTGTTGTTTATGTTCGCCAAGATAGGCGATGATATTACAATATGTTTTACTTTGATATTTTTATCGTTCGATAATGTGGTTGCCATGGTAATAACGTATATTAGTGTAATTTTTTTTCCCCGCGGGGTCTCTGCTCAGCAAAAGTAACACATTGTTACAAATTTTGTGTAATGAACGCTTAAAATAGTGTAAATAATTTATATCTGGGTGTAATACATTAATATTACTTCCTGTTGTATTTATTTTATGTTAAAATCTTGCCACCACCTCTCCCTTCGAAATCTACTTTTATTATGAAATAAAAAAAGTAGTGATTACACTGATCGAGGAATAAATTAAAAGCGGAGCGCGCACTGAGGGATGGCGTAGACAAAACAAAAGTATTAAGGAATCTCGCCAAAAAGCGCTTGGGGCGTTGCATTCCTATATCAAATCAGTAACACCGGTGGAGCTACGCAGTCTGATAACTCGGCCGACGATATGTAGCTCCTGTTCCCACGTCGACCGAAATGAGGAACATCATGAAAAGTACGCGCAGTTATTTAGACACACATTTCAATGGTGAAATGAATAACAAAATGGGCGGCATCGTATAATTTGTTGACAATTTGTTGCTAAAAAAGACAATGCGAAGAAAAATATCAACTCAACAAACGTTTTTTTTTTTTCAAAAAACTTGAACATTTTGTGTTAAATTTCATTAACGTCTTGTGAATGTTTTTGTTTCAGTGATTCTTATTAAATACATCCAAATATACATATATATGTAAATAAAATGTACTCTAATAAACTTAATTTTGTTGAATATATGTTTCTTTTTTGTTTTTGTAATGTCTTTTAACACGAAAAAATATTTCAGTCCCCTCTGTTTCGTATTAAACGATTTTCACTTTAAATGTATCGCTTTATTTTGCATTGAGAGTATTAATATGGTGCATTCATGCTATATTCAGGGTTGATGATGTCAATAACATTATTGTCAGTTCCAAAGGAAAACAGTTCGAAAGGCTGGATGGAAAAACGACTCGCTTGCTAATAAAAAAGGAATATTCTTTTAGAGTCTATTCAATTTCCCCGAACTGTTTTGTATTCCAATTTACCGTTTTGTAATTTCTTAATTAAAAAAATCTGTCCAATAAAATTACAATTAATACAATGTTGCTTTCCATTTGAGATACGTTGTCCAGATTTACTGCAAAAATATTCCACTATATCTCTACAGAAATAATTTATATATTTGCCATGCAGAAAATTATGCTTATTTACAAATTGTATAGACAAACGTTATATTTTCATTTGATTGTATGTTAAATGTATATGTTTTTCTATAATTCATAGAAAATAGAAATAAAAAATCTTTTTATGTAACAAAATAAACTATTTTCCGTATTTTTATAGAAAATTATTATTAGTATACTATTTGAACTTTTTATATATCTTTTACAAAACTTTCAGCAGTTTTAAAGTACACAAAAAGTAAATGAAATATAATTATAAAAAAACTACTTACTGATTAAAAATTTTTTAAATAGGTAATTTTCAATAATAAATAATTAAAATAGTAGGTAATTCTCAAATTATCATAAATATAGATAACAATGACTTGTAAATAATTTTTTCATTTTGAACTGTGGTACATTTACATAATTTTCTTCATTAAATTATTTTACTGTATTACACCTTTACATTAAGATTTTCATTCAACTTTCATGGGAAAGAAAAAATAAACAAGTACAATTTTTAAAAAAAGTAAATTATTAGAAGTATTCGAATCGCTGTTATGAGATTTATTGGAGACGCATTTTAAAGTAGAGAACAGACAGAATTTGGCCAGACGATCTGAGTTCTAAGCTTGTAAATAATTGAGAAGCACGACATAGAAAAAATTATTCTATGAAATGTTACGCATTTATTTCATGGTGCAGAATGGTATAATAAGAATACAATTAAAATATGCAGTAAATATAATTTCGTTAAATATTTCATCCTCCCTCGACCATAACAAAAGCGATTTTCGTGAAATTTATCTTAATTTTAAGTCCGCTGTTTTAAAAGAAATCGTTATATTATTCTTTAATTTATCGTTGTATTTTAAGTTATTTAGAAAAACTTTTATTTTTAAAAAAGAAATAAAAACTAGTTCACCAAGTCATGAGGTTCGTTTAGGGTTTAGTTTTTAAAAATCCTACTTACTATAAACCTATTTAACTTAAACTGATTACAGGAACAAAAAAAAAAAGAAGCATAATTTTATTGAAACAAAATACTCTGGACCAATTGAAATTTTGTTAATAAATCTACCCTACAAATGATAATTTAAATTTATTCTTACATCAAAAGATGCAATAATTCATCCATAAAGCCGTTTTAAAATCAGATTATAACACGTAATTGCTTTACAAATAAATCCCACGCACATCAACATTCACAATACATCAAGATACGATACGTCGTATTAAAAAAAATGGAAAGTAGCAAAGGAAAAAAACATGGGTAAAGAAATATGATCTAATAATTATCTGCAACTAACCTACGCATTTAAGATATAATCTTTCTGTTTTTTTCTTTGGAGGTATAGCGTGGAACAGAGCCTTCATTTCATGAGTCATTGACTTTAGAGTAATTAAAAGGACGAATGCCATTTAGACACAAAAAACCTCTGTTCTTTAAGAAACAGTTCTATTTAACACGTTTACGAAAAAAAAAAAAAAAAAAAATGACGAACGAGTATCAACAAATAGCGCATAGGCTTATAGCCGAATAAGACTCTGATTACTTGAGGAATTAAATTACTTGTGAAATGTCTTGAACGTATATGTGATTTATACATGGATTTAACTTAACGTGAAATAAAGTCTAGAGAAATAATGAGAAAAAATATTTTTTAACTGCTTTTTTTTGGAGCATTGTTATGCTGGTCTGATGTGGTTCCATGTTATATTTTGTCTTATATTAATGAGATTTTTCGTCGCTTTTCTTCATTGTAAAGTATCCCATCGAAGTTACTCAAGATTGGATTTAAGGATATTCCACAAAATTTTGAATTCAAGAAGAAATACACATATAAAAACCAACTATATAATCCTTTTTTTCAATAGTAATATTTCCACCCCACCCCAGAAATAAAAATGGATAAAAAAAAAAAAAAATGAAATTCTAATTAAAATTAATTTGGAATATACTGACCTTTTTCCAAATTTTAGTTTTTAATAAGAAAGATGATATGCTGTAATATATTCCCATTAAAATATATTAAAATAGTTATTACAGGAAATATTTACATATAACCCGATTATTTCAATATTTAATTACCTAGCAAATCATAACATCTTAGAAATACTGAATTTCTGACGTAGCATAAGAGATTGAAATGAACGAATATATTAAATTAGGTCATTTGCAATAAACTGTTTTATGAAAACGTTATTGGACATGCTTAGGATAATTTTTTAGTTATTTTTCTTAAGCTGTCTATAAACATGTTTAATACTAGGCGGATTTAATTCGTAATCAATTTTAGTCTAAAAATGCGATTAAAAAT
The DNA here is from genome assembly GCA_019973955.1 of Trichonephila inaurata madagascariensis. Taxonomy (NCBI): domain Eukaryota; kingdom Metazoa; phylum Arthropoda; class Arachnida; order Araneae; family Nephilidae; genus Trichonephila; species Trichonephila inaurata. Next base: position 209,194 of record BMAV01016671.1, on the reverse strand, counting down.
ATAATGTATATATTTGTTTTATTGAATGAATTACAAACATAATTTAAGCACTTTTTATTCTTTTGACTATAGGCTACAATTTGCGATGTCGCTTTGAAGCACTTCAAGGTAATATCACTTGAAAGAATATTGCGATATAAGGACATGAACTCAAAATTGCAGGTTTTTCTTCTTCTTTTGACTCGTAAAATACAAAATCACATTATAAATAGCAGCAAATAAAGTTATACATAAAGTGTATGTATAGACTATCATTCCTCTAACTCTTTTCTTCAGACGTATACTTTTTTCCACATACTGATTTTCGAAATCCCACTACAATTTTAGCAAAGATTTCAAGTAGGCATTAAAAAAGCATTAAGTGATCTTTTACACAATTTGTAACACTAATATAAAAAAGTAATGACAAAAACACCAGAGTTTTCCTTGGTGTAATGTGTATATATATAAAACATGTTTATATACAGTCTGACTCAGGTGTGATTCTTTGAAAAAGAAAATCTCTTAATGAATAATTGATTCGAACACAATTGCTTTAAAAAAATTTTCCTTATAAAGTTTTAGTTGCTGGATTTTTTAAAATTATTCCTTTGCAATTGCAAAGAGGACGAGATGAAATGCAGTAATAAGTTGAGAAGTACTTTTGAATGGCTATTATAAAAATATACAGGATGTTGCCGAATTCGACCGACAAATTCTGAGGGGGTGATACTAGGAAGCATGGGACGACAAATCGCCATAGAACATGGGGGCACAAATCAAATTTTGGTCGAAGTAATTCGCAAAAACAGGTATGAAGAGTTTGATGTCGAGGGTAATGAAAAGGGGCAATACGAGATGAGAAATACATTTATTAGATGTATAGTATGCCTCATAGATAGACAATACCAACAATGCATCATAGATAGACGTCAGAAATGCAACCAGATTTGTTTGAACGCATCGGAAAATCCTTCGGCCATCGGTGTCGGCTGTGCTAACCATCGCGGCCTCAACTTCGAACGATTCCTGTGACAATCACTTGAGTTTCTTTTTTGACGTCGAGCTGTAATACGTTGTGTTCGTATAATAAGAAAGCATTTTTACTTCAAATAAATGTATTGCTTATCTCTTATTTCTCTTTTTCATTCCACTCTGCATCACACTCTTCATAACTATTTTTGCGAATTAATCCCACTAAACGTGATTTGCGACCCCATGTTCTGTGGTGATTTGTCATCCCCATGCAGCCTACTATCGCTCCTCAGAATCTGTCGGTCGAATTCAGCAACACCATGTATTTTCTTTGAATTACCGTTTTAATGCTGATTATTATTTTCTTAGTTTAGTTTAGTAAAGTTTAGTTATATATATGTAATAATACCCCCTCTAGCATCCTTTTAATTAACTCTTTTTAATAATATTTAAATAAACTTTTAATTCTTAAGTTCAAAACTAACGTCCTAATCTTAATCGTAATCACAACTAGTATTATTACCTCAGAAATCCCTTTCCCGGCCCTTTTTACCAATTAGAGCTCTTATTACCTTCACTGCAGGGTATAAAAAGCGAAAATATCTTGTGTGATCACTCTCTAGTCAGATGAAGCACCGAAGCCACGCCTCTCGGATTCCATCATGCAACCAATCGCAGTCATGCCACTCAGCAGAAAGGAAAACTCCACT
>BMAV01016671.1:115258-182855 GCA_019973955.1 Trichonephila inaurata madagascariensis | reverse complement strand
TATATAAGAATACACAGACTAAGAATTTCAGCAGCGATGTAAATGAATAAAAACTTGCTTAAAAGTACAACAAAAAACTAATTTACAAAAAGAAACAGAATTAAAAATGGTGATTTTATCAAAAAAAAAAAACGGGGGGGGGGAAAGGAGAAGAAAGAAAGAAAGAAAGAGAAAAGGTGATGTGTCAAACTCTAATAGAAGCATGTTTTTATAGATTAAACACATCTCAAAAGAACAATCAAATTAATCTACTAAAATAATATAAATTTATTTAAAAATGAAACAATATGATTAACCATATTTACCGTTATGCGTTAAAAATGTGGAAGTTTTAATGGAGTATATAAAATAGTACGATTTTAAGATACATTTCCGTGTTTTCACAATTGTACTAATTATCAATAGTGTAAATATTTTAGAAAAGATAAAACCATTCACCGAGACCAAACAGTTTTGATATTCAGGAAATCTTCGATAAAAAAATCATGAACTTAAAGCATTACTAATTCAACTGTAAGTTTAATTTATACATGTTGTCAATTATTATGCCTGATTAAATATAAGTTGATGAGAGCAGATGAAAAACAAACCAGATTATTCCAAAATTTAACGAAAACTGAATGTGTTTTTAATTTGTTTTTATTCATATGACACTATTTATTTAAAAAAAAAAACAAATTTCGAAATAAAAAAATATTAAATAATTCATAATGGAAATTGTTTACTTCTTTCTACCTTTTAATGAAAATATAAGCTAAATTTACTAAATATTAAAAGAAATTGCGAAAGAAGATTTTCACGCAACGGGAAATGAAGTAGAGTTGATACTTCACTCAAAAAGACCTTTTATGTGTTGATGCTAAACACATAAACTTATCTTTCTAATACTTGTTTGCTTTGAGCCTCGCCTAAAAACAACTGACAAAATTTTGACGTTTTGTAGCCTGCAAGAAAATCCACACTTAGGCGTAACTTCAAAAGTTCATTATGGTAGCTGCTGGATATACGGCCTTGAAATGCTACGCCCATAGAAGGCTGTTACCAAAAGTTTTAAAGATACTAATTAGGAGAAATTAGCCCATTTAAGAGAACTAAGCACTGAAAGGAAAAGCCTATTTAGGTACCATTTTTTGTGACCTTACAGTTTCGTGATAACTGCTAATTGTATCAAGTAATTCAATGTGCTTAGTAAAATTTAGCTAATGATTCTACTTTTCTCATGACGCCATTTGTTGTCTCATAGAAGAAATGTACTTGATTTCTTAACGAGATATATTTAAATAAATACTTTAAAAATGCAATGGAAGTGAACCGAGAGAAAATTAAATAGTAGATTTTTATTCGTTTTGCCATTTATTCAAGAACACTTTTCTCTCGTGGTATAACGGAGAATACCAGGGCTCCTTGCAAAGTAGGGTTTGGGGCCTCTAGCCGGATCTTAAAAAGAATTGCAAGACCATAACATAACATAGGATTTGCTCCCTCCCGTGATACGGGGGTGTTCGTAACGCCACTGCTTTTCTCAGATTACAAGAATGGAAAAAATTATAAGAATAATGTACATTTTCAACTATTTAAAAATTTAGTCTAACGATGCAATTAAATTAGACAATAAATGAGATAGAAAGCTTTTCTACATTATTTTCTTTAACATTTTTAAATAATTCGGCCTTGAAATAATGGTGTAACATACACTACCACGAGCCCCGCCTCGCGGGGGGGGGGGGGGGGGGAGGCGAGAGAGCCCAGAATTTATGGTTTTGAAATTTTTTGTGAAATCTAGCCATGGGCCCAAAATCTGATTTTGCAGGAGGGGGGGGGGGGGGTTAATATTCTCCGTTACTCCACTGCCTTAAAAGTTTTGTTCTTCAAAAAAAGTTCCGAAACATTTATGTAATTTCTAAACTTTAAATTATTTTAATTTAACTAATTTAAATTTTAATGAAGAATAAAATATGCTAAGATCAAAAGAAATTCGCTTAAAATCAGCGTTAATAATATTTAATTTGAAAAATAAAAGGTCGAAGTATTCTACTTAAATAAATAATTTCATAAATCTCTAAAACTGAAATAGGGAAACATAGATGCAAGGGAAATGTTTAAGGTGTCTGACAACATTCGAAGCCGTGGTCTTGAAAAGTGTATAAAAGAATAATTTTTTTGATGTTTAGTGTCACTTGAGTTATCAGAAAATATACAGATGAAATCGTTTTAAGAATATGATAACAAGAAAGAAAAACATATAGATGTTAGTGTTTGGCAAAAAAATGAAGAAAGAATGGCGTATTTTCAAAACATTCTCCTTTTATATAAATCAATATATTCTCCTTTTATAATATTTTATTATTTTGTCTATATATAACTAAAACTTGAATAAAACCTGAAAGAAGTTTTTACAATGGCGTAACGTACACCCCCGCATTTTAGGGGGGGGGGGGGGAGGATTCTAGGGGCCCAAAGCCTATGTTATGCTATGGTTTTGCAAGGAATTCTAGGAAGCCCAAAACTTGACTTTGCAGGGGGGCCTAATATTCTCCGTTACGGTGCCGGTTTTTGAAATACGTATATAATGTAGAAGTGGAATTATTCATAGTTTATGATATCAGAGTAGTGACATTTTAACAAAAACCACCGGTTATTATATTTCAATCGATACTAATCCCGAAAACAATGCGAATTTTTCAAAATTCCCAGATCGGACTCTGCAGAGAAGCTTTTGCTATATTTCTAGGCAAAATATTATTATTATAGAAGAATTTTGCATCAAAGAAGAATGTTTTGAAAATATGGCCTTATTTATATATATAATATTATTAAAGTATTTTTATATGTATATTCTAATTTTAGTGACCCTAAATATAAAAATAATAATTCATTCATACTCTTTAGCAAAAAACCACAGTTCCAAAAGTAGGCAGATACCTGAAAATGAGCTCCGCAATACTATTAAACATTTATATAGTTTAACAGAAATAATTGTTAGAAATTCTTCGACTAACTAATAGCAATCATAATAAGTAACAATAATCCAACTTAACAATCTTTTCAAAATTATTTGTGCTTTAAAATTAAAAGAAAATAAACTAATATAATGTAACATATAAAAATGTTAAAAAAAAATTACACAAATTTATCTAAAAAACATATATATATATATTGAATGCGATTTATACGTAGTACTTCTCGGCGCAGTCCCCCCACCCTCGCGCCGACGCCCTAAGCTTCTACTACTTGTTTTTCATTTTACATAATTATTGCAGTACTCAGAGAAATTTGTTTTTATTCATAAAATGCATGTAGAAATATCTAATTTCGTGTAAGAATGTTGTTTAAACTTATCAGTCACATAAAGGCATATATGTGAAATAAATTATAACACTTTACAATAAAAGGCAAAATGATTCGTATCTGTATGAAGTATTAAATCGACATATTTTGTGTATTAACTTACTCATTTGAAAATAAATAACATTTTTATTTCCCTATTTATTTACTTTCATTACAAAAAACATTTAAATTTATTATTTATTAGGATTTTTTATTGTAATTAATATTACGCAATTCAATCTTCTATAAAAAAAAATTCTTGTCTAAAATTGTACAAGAAAATTAAAAATAAATTTTCATTAGTTTGTAAAGAACTCTTTAGAATGATTCCGAAATATTTTGTGCATAAATAAAATTATAATTTCGTTCATTCAATACAATAAAATAAAATCATTAAAAAAAAAATTTTTTTTTTACGTTTTTGGAACGATTACTTAAAATATGCAATTTTGACTGCAGTAAATATTAAAAAAATTCAAGTCAAATGCAACAACACTCAGAACAGGATTCTCATCACAACAGAAAAATGGAACATCGATTGTAAATCAAAGCTAACGTCTGGGAAGTTATATCCTATACGAAAATCATTTTGTGCATTATGCGTTGTGATTCCGTATCATGATGATATCGAACAGTTTTTTTTCTTTACAAAACACTATTTTTTAAATAGATTTGAATATCAGTATTTTTCAATAGAATGAGAAATTTTTAAATAACTTTCACTCATTAGTTTTGGTTTTTTTTTTTGTTGTGGTTGAAATAATTAAAAAAATTTTCCTTGTAAAATTTCTGAAAAAATAAATTAAATTTAAAAAATTTCTTCCAAGTGAAAAAAACTTACCCAGAATCCATAGTAGAAACGCAGAACATCTAATGCACTTTTGAACTCCGGCTTGTGGAACAAGTCATAACAGTTTCCCGCTTAAAATAAATAGCCAGCAGAAAAGCGCAGACGATCACGGTAGTCTGTTTTCTCTCTCTTCGGAATAAAAAACAATATTTCAAAACAGGTTTCAAATCTAATGGCGTAGCACTTAAGAACTCATTTCTATCATTAATCTACAACCATTTTTTTTTCATAGGCTTCTCTGGCCTCTGAAATAAATAAAAGAGTATAAACAAGAAAAAGAAGTTCTCTCGGAACGTTCGAAACGCAATAACAACAAAAGAATTCTCCGGTAGAAACGCGTTGCTTACATTAAAAGTCGCCCCACTTCTAAACGTGCCGTTCGCTCGTTCTGAAGAGAGGAATTGATAGTGAGAGCTAAAATACCGCAGACGCGTGTTTCTCCGTTTCTACTTTATTTGTTGTTTGTTTTTCATGGAAAGGAAATTAGGTCGAACGGGTTTTCTAAGCTTCTGTGATCTGGTTTGCCTACTCGCAGATCTGAGGAATAATTAGATTGACAAATGATGGATTCACTGTGAATCATGTATTATTCAGAAGGAAGTGATTATTGTCGAATGACTTCCGAAAATTTGAAAGTGTCATGTTTCATCTGTTGAACGATGTTGCTGGACCTTTTTAGCCTAAAGGTGTCTTAACCTTTGAGTTTCGGGATATTTTTGCTTCTTTCCAACGCATTTACTAATTTCTTTTCATTAATTATGTCGAGAAATTTAACTATCTTAACCAGTTGCACGAATAACATCTATAATAATTATTATTGAAATATGAAACATTCAAATGCATTTTTATTCACGCGAAAGCAATATACATAGAACTATATCATACGGACAGTAGATATTTTTTTAACAGAAAATTTTAGAAACTATTGTTGAAATAAATGTTGTCTTTATTTAAATTTGCCTTCATAGATAGACAACACAAATATATTTTCTTTTGATAAAATAAAAATAGAGTCAAAAAGTATCCTTTGACATATCCACAATTACAAGAACAACTTACCATAAAATCCGGCTTATAACGCGCACTTAAACAAAAAATTAGATCGAAATTTACGGGTGCGCGTTACACTCCAGGTATAAAAATGAGAGCTTTGAAAATAAATGTAGATGAACATAGAAAAATATTAGATTTCTACATAAATCGAAATATTGTATATTTGAAAGAAATGACATTCCCCTTATGAACCTAAAGAGTTGTAGTTCTAGAAGTATATTATTTTTTCATAATCTAGGGATAATATCTCGAATAAATGATTTCAAAACATAAGATCATTTTATACATACATTTCAGGCTCCTTCGTAAAAAAGGGGCTGCGCGTTATACGGGGAATATACCTAAAAATTAAAAATTGCAGCTTAAAAATATAGGTGCGCGTTATACGCCGGATTTTACGATAGTTTATCATGAATTTACAGTTATTCCTCAAGCTAATGAATGTTTTATGGGATTTCCTTTCACAACGAACCATTCTTACAGGAGTACTTTCAAAAGGTTTTTCAAATATTCAAGATCAACATCATGCCATTCTTCATAGATGTTATCCAAAAGTTTTTAAATTAATTATACTTTTTGGTATTTGCACCTGCTTTTTTAATAAGATAAACGTTTTACATAATGTTAATGGAATACGCTAGCCACATAAAACTACCGATGTTCATTCACGTCTTAAGACTTCTTGAGGCCCCTGTCCCCAATACAAAACTGTGTCCTACCTGCCACCCTTTTCAGTTAACAATAAATATAGGAACGTCTTTGATGTCCTGGGTCCAGAGAAATCTCAAGGTTTATTGAGGCCCTGGGCCTCTATGCAAAAGTAGCCTACCCGAGATTTTTAAAAGTAAACACTATATAAAAAGGATGCATTGTCAGATACTCGTTCAAACGGTAATTTGAAACAAACAAATGTACACGACTCACAATTTTAAAAATCTAGGCACAAATCGGGTTGACCTATGGTCGCATTTCGACTAAATGAGTTGAATGATTGTTATGGACAACGGCCATTACATACTGTCTTACCACTTTTGCCAGTTGACATGTAGTTTGGAATTCTCTCTTTTTCGGATAATATGTACAAGAATAATATTTGATCACATTAAAGTTATACGGATCATGATTTTACAAAGACAGAGTTGAGAATGAAACGAGGCCCTTCTGGAGGGCGTGGCCCTGAATTCAAACCCAATTGGCCCATGCCTTAAGACGTCCCTAAATATATAGCATAAGTTGTTAAATATTCGTATAAACTGTTATCCGTAATTAATAAATATGCGTTTTTCATAATTTTACAAACCTATGCAGAAACCAACTTGACCGACTGCCGCCTTTCCCCTAAATGAGTATTGATGGTGCATCGTGGTAGGCCTTGGTCTAGACATGGATATGGCTTAAAGATGCCATCTTGCCACTATTGCATATAGCTCGAAATTCCAAATTTTTTGGTGAATATGTCAATAGACAACATTTAACTATTCAAATTATTTCGATCATGATCTTATTGAAACCAAATCAAGAACGAGGCGAGGCCCGGGTCTAGTTAGCCCATACGATAAAACGTCCCTCTCTTTGATGTTTCTTTCTTCAAATTCTTTTTATCATTTTTGAAATGTGATAAGAATTTTCTATTTTTTATTGAAAATAAAATTATTAAAATTTACAAAGATAAACAATGTGCCAAGAGTTGTATGTTTAAGATTTGTAGATACTTTTTATTGTTCATTATGGCAGGCTTGAGTACTAAACTCATTTTTTACCTTTAGCTGAAACTGCTCAACAGAACATCAAAGATCATACGAGCAGTTAAAATCACCCGGTTCTACAAGATTGAGAATTTTCATCCAAAAATACGAGTGTTGCATTTTTAAGTCTATGTTTTCTACAATCGTTTTTTAGCATACTTTCTCCTCGTATCATTTTATGTTTACTTATGTTTAATTGCATTTTTATTAGTTTTTATACCTTCTAAGAAATCATAAAAAGTCAAAATACTAGTAACTGTTGACTCGGAAATTTTTGCATCAAAATTAAGGGCAATTTCAGCCGTTGACAATATTCGTAGAGCAGCAAGTGGGACAATGTGTCTTTGATCTTTGTGAGACAGCTTTGATTTTGTGTTTATACTGAATCATCAATTACACGATTGATCATTTTAGACAGCAGTGTTATTATTATCTTCTAATTTCTTTCACTGTAACAGGAACTGATATTCATTCCGTCTCAAGAACCACATTTGTTGCACTTCTATTCTCACGTACATAACTCCTATTTTAACTAATATTTCTTTTAGAGAGAATTTTAAAGCATATGATAAACGCGGGGGGGGGGGATGAACCAAGTTAGACTCTCAGTTAAAGAATATGCATATCGTTATTCACCCGTAAGTTCAATAAAACAGAAAATATTCATTGGCTTTTCAATTATTAGCATCTAAAAACATAGAAAGAGTTATTTCGGTTTATTTATGTATTAAAAGAGTTTTTTGTATGTTCTCGTTTATAAGTGTTATTAACTCAGCTTTTCAACAATATCGACTGTCTTTATAAGTATAAGAAAGAATTTATACCTAGTTATCAATAAGGAAATTAAAAACTTAAAATTAGCCGTTAATTTAGACGAAATGCAATAAGTTTTAGGATTCAAGATCCACAAGTAAATGCATTATAAAAAGAAAAAAAAATCCTTTGAATAAAAAAATCCTTATAGTTTAATACAGGAATATACAATAAATATGTGAATCTGGAAATTATGTATGTATAGAATTTCATAAGTCTGTAACAGCTTTAGAACGTAATCATGCATTTGACTTCTTTATATATTTTAATTGATCTCCAGTGGCGTAACGTACACCCCCGCATCGCGGGGAAGGGGGGAAGGCAGGATTCTAGGCGGCCCAAAGCCTGATTGACATCAATTATTTGGGGACCCAAAATCTGACTTTGCAGGGATGCCCTAATGTTCTCCGTTACGCCACTTTTGATCTCGTATTCTGGGCTTTAATTTTCAGAATTTTATCTTTTATAGAGATAAAATTTCTGATTTGAAGGATTGGAACAAAAAAAGATTTTATAAACCATTAATATTCAATTGTCCCATATATTAACAAAAAATAACTAAGATATAAAACAAAGAATCTTGCTTTCAAACAGCATGAAAAATAAGATTAGGTAGGAGAAAAAAATTAATGCATTTATGAAAATATCCATTAGTTAAAAAAAGATCTTATTGTTTGATCCAAAAAATCTTCCAGTATAAAGTTAACAGCAATAAAAATAGTTTCTCACTTTTTTTAGAAGATTTAAAACAAACTATAATCGGGTATAAAAAAATACCAATAAAATTTTTCTTTATCAGTTAAATATTATTTTAATGTACAGTCTCTATCCTAAGTTTCGTACTAAACCATGGAAGGACTTCACAACATTAGTTCCTTATAATGTACAGTAGACATCATTACTCTCTATACCAGTGTTTCTTAAACTAGCGTAGTGTCGTGGAAATTTTACTGATGAAATTTTAATGATGGTTTAGAGGTTTATTTATAAACAGAAAGGACAACTCACACACACAAATATTTACATATATTGTGAAAATGTTTTAGTTAAATAATCTCTCGAATGGTTGACTTTTAGAAAAAACACAAAAAATGTGTCAAGAAAATGGTCCAACATATCTGCCTTCGGCAGATACAAAACCTTCAGACAAAACTCGCTGGCGGAGCTCCCAAAACTTTCTCTTCAAGAGACAGCCACTGAATTTCCAAATATCCTCACTAAGCTCGCTGGCGGAGCTTACTGACCTCTCTCCTGAAGAGAAAATCATTGAATACCCTGGAGTGGCACTCACGTTGGCGCAGTATCTCAGGTTAGACTTGTTGCCATCTAGCGTTCTAGAGTTTGTCTTGAGTACGTTGCACTAGGGATCGTGATCCCAAATGGGGTTGGGTGACTTACAGCTGGAGTCGCCAAAAATTGTGGGAATTTTGATGCATCTTCTTGCATAAAATAACTCTTTCTCCATTAATTATCATTTAATTGTTCATTTAGATTCTTATTGAAGAAAGTCGTTGGATAATTTGTTTAGATTCTTATTGCAATATTTATCCAAGCTAAAGAATATTGAGGAAGTACTTCGTACATCGCGGTGTCGTCTATTATCCCAAGCTTTATTAACATAACTAAAAATAATCAAGCACATCCTTCCCATTGATACAAAAATCTTTCATATACCGTTGTTAATAAAAGAGGATGATCTGAGAAGTGAACTTAAAATGACTGAACTTAAACAGACTAGATAGTTAATGCATAATTTGCTGAGCAATTACATTATGTATCCCTTTTTTGTTTTGTTAATTAAAATTTTTGAATCGTTATATTCAAAGTAAAAGGTTATTGAGGATAATTATTACTGCAAAGCAATAATATACAGTAATACCCCGAACTTAAGCGATAGGTGTGACTGAGTGATAACCGCGTAAGTCGCGATATAATCTCGCATATAAATACATATAAATTATTTTTAGTTGGGCTGGAGATAACAGAAAATAATAATTTAGGAAAAAAAGTGTTTGATAAAATCTTAGGTAACACAAATACAAAATTACAAACCGAAGTTATTTTGATGTAAAAGGTTTCATAAAATCTAACAAAGTAGTCTGCCGGCTCAAAGATTTCTTTTTTTTCCCTCCCTCAAAATGTCCTCGTAGCATACTAATTATTTTTTTCTTCCTCGCTTGGTAAAAAAAAATATGCTCTCTCGTTGGAGTTGGTATTTTCTAAAATTTGTAACCCCTTTTTCAATTAAATTGAGGTCTGTCAAATTTCCAACCATCATTTGATCTTGATTGAACTGGGACATTAGACTCAAGTGCCTCTATGTTTTGTTCTTTCTCGTGTATTCCTATGAGCTCATAAATTGTCAGTTCCTGATTGTCGGAATCCAGCAGTTCTTGAACGTCATCACTGTCCTCTTCTAAATTTGTTTGCCGCCGTATCAGCCTTTTTAATGATACGGGGCCCCAAGCTACAGGGTCCTCAAGATGTGTAACTTAAGTCCCACTAACAAGGTTCTCATACCTAAAAAAGGGCCCCGAAGGAATTTTGATGCAGGGCCCACTTAGAACTATCTACCCCAGTGCTGGCAAGATCGACAACTTTTTCAGTTACATTACCAATTTTGCCAGGCTCTGGCACTGATTTCGTCTGAGTTTCAGTGAAGAAAGAAAGAAAAAAAAAAAAAAAGATTAATCGATTAGGTTTGAAAGTCACGTAACTTCGGATTCTCTTAAGTTGGGGTAGCTTAAGTCTAGGTATTACTGTGCTACAAATGAAACACCTTCAGAAGTATTACCCAAGCGTGTGTAAACTTTACGCAATACTTATGGGGTCACACAAAATTTTTGTATAAAAATACACCACCCCGAAAACTTTCTGAACCCTTGCTCTGTACTTAAGACTGTCTTCGGTTCATGATAAAGAATAGGACCCGAATTTGGAACATCTTTTCAGATATAAAAGAAATGAAACATTAATATGATATTCTAGCTTCACTATCCTTTTGAGAGCAGCATTTTTTTTAAATCATACTTCGCATTTTTAACCGAGTTGATTCATTTTTTCTGGTATAAAATGTGTTTCGCGTTTTTTCTCCTATATCGTAATGTTAAATGGGCAATGCCTTTACGTATTAAAACGAAAAATAAAGTATTCATTTAATATTTTGACATTTTTAAAAACATTATATTGTTAACAGAGGTATGAGTTATAATATTGCAAATTTCCATGGAAATCGATGCATTTTTTCTGTCTGAAAGTGTGCTTCGCGTTTATATATAGTTCAAGCTCTCGTATTTTTACCGAAGACAGCCTTAAGTTCTGGACTCGAATCTAGTGCTTGAATATCACCAATCACGAGCTCATGACTATACCATTCAAACTTACATATATCGCGAGAAAAATCTAAAAATTGGCAGTTTTTAAAAATATCTGGAAGACCGATAGCCTCAAAATATTTGTGTGTGTGTGTGTTCTTGGTTTGAATTTCTTTTTGGTTTGAATTTCTTTTTAAATGTTTAAATTACTTAACGAACAATAGTACATACCATTGATAAATTGGTATTAATTTTACATAACTTCATACTATTACCATTAATTCTATTCCATAGCAAAATTTTTGAACGCATAAAAATGTGTTCTTTTTATTTAAAGTATAAAGAATACATAGATGACAATTTGTATAACATAAGTTAATACCAATTAATAAGGATTAAAAAATTTTCGCTTTCTAAAAGTCCTTTAATACAATATTAATCTTCAGTTTCACATTTAAAGACGTGCCAATTTTCACATAGTCTTTAATCCGCCTTTTAAACATTAACATATTTGAAGCAACAGCGATTTTTTCCCTTTCCTTTACCCTATTTAGAAGTCAAAAGTATCAACTGTTAAAAGATTATTTTTGTTCGTTGCGGGTAATTAAATTCTTAAAAGCTCTTTAACGCTGGCACATCATCACTTTATGAAAGCAGATCACACGCTTCTTATTTAGAAAGCGAAAGATGACTTTCCTCGATTTTTTTTGGTTCAAGTAAGGAGATATATGCATGTAATCACACGAAGAGTGAGAGGATGTGTTAAAATGTATTAAAGCGTATAATTATGCATTTTTACTGTAATTTTGAAGTCATTGGTTTGAAAAGATGTATAGAAATACTCTGAATAGAGGTTAAATGTTTGATTGAAGTTTATAGAGAGTTTTATTATTATAATCTATCATTTATCAAAATAAAATAAAATGAAAATTTGCAGTGATACAATATCTTATATAAATGTGATACGTTTGTTATAATAAAGCGTGAAATTTTAAGTAGAAACGTTTCCGATGTTTTATCTTTAAGCAACAGATTCGTAACACAATTTTGAAATATTCGCATTGTAAATTTAGTGAAAGTGGAACTTCTATAAATACATATTGCTAATGAATACATATATATTTAGAAGTGTATAGCAATTTATCTATCTTAAAACTAAAATATTCATTTTAAGAATAAATAAAATTAATAAACTAAAAAAAGTAATACCTTATATAGAAACTATTAAATTTTTATTATTGTAAATCATAAATAAAATTTAGTGAATTTATTCAGTTTATTTTTTTATTTTTTCTAAAAACAAAGAAACAAATTTTATGTAATTGTTTAAGGAAAAAAACCCAGGATTTTTTTTTCTGTCTCAAATTTAAAATATGTAGCGTTTAATATAAAAATTCCTTTTCCATTTTGAAATCTTCTAGCTTATTAAAAATACAAACGATTTAAAATTACACCGAAGCAAATTTTATATTCTTAAAATATTCTTATTTAATTAATACAATTCCACTGTATTTTATTTCTATATGTCTTGATAATAAATAGTAAAAATTAAAATTAATAATTTTAAAAAAATACAGAAAAAAACAAACATATTAGTAACGTTCGATATTGGGGTTTTGTTACTACGAGAATTAAAAGAAAATATTAAGTAAATTTAACAGTTTGTAATATTTTAAATAAAACACAAACGTTATTTACCTGAAAGCTACGTAACTGATTTTAGTTGGTGTTTTTTGGTTCGAAAAAATTATTGTACAATGATTCTTCGAAATTTCTTGTATTTAAAAGCCTCTAATGACGAGTAAAAGATATATGTTTGATTTTATCGATATTTCTCTACATTTAAATATAACAAAATACATTCCTCTTACGGATTGAGTAAGAGATAAAAATATTAAGAATGGCTATATTCCATGCTTCCAATGATTCCCTTAAAAATCTAAGAAGGAATTCAAAAATTTTCTAAAAAGCTTTGAATACCATTTACACAAAAACTTTTCATTTGATATTTTTCGTAACTATTTAAAATTATGTTCATATATTAGCATAAATTATCAAAGGTATATATTATCTTACCTATTGACTTCATTCACGACATTGAAACTATGTTAATATTACTGTCTTCAACCAAAAGCAATTCTAGTATAGGTCATAAAAGTTCCACACACCACCAAAACCTACTGAGAGATTAGTAAAACTATCACACTCCCTCTGCAAAAAGTGTCAAAACTGAATTCTAGAATCATCCTTTCATCAGCATCTGAATTACCTGTACATTACTTCCGGTCAGTCATTTTTCAGAGGGTGTACTTCAACCCTCTTATTTCCTTTTTCCGGCTGTATTTACCTGCGAGCGGAGGTCTGGTCGTAAATAGACAGTCGAATGACCAGTGGAAAACCACAATACCGTGCTTCCAGCTTCATTTGTGGCTATGGGAGGGACACGTTAATAGAAAGGAATTGGAAAATTCTTTATTTTAGCATCCTGTGTGAAAACATGGCGTCTATGTTGAGCTACTGTTAAAAAACTGATACTTGCAACGGATCATCATTATTATGATTTTAAATTACTTCTGATGTATTTAAGCAGGATGCTATGGTAGGTATGATTCAGATTATTAAACACATTTCTGAATTATGTTATTTCCGTTTTAAGTTGAAAGAAATACATTCTTTATATTCCCCATATTTATATATATACATCATTCTCCTTACAATATTTTAATTTACCCTTTAAATCCAGGGTGTTTCTCAATATGCATTGCGATATTTCGTATTTAGTAACACTGCAGTTGGTAAAATTATAATGCCCTATTTTTTTTATCAGTTTTAAGTGAGCGTTTTTATTCTAGACCAAGGATGGCGAACCAGTGGCACGCGTGCCATGAATGGCACGTGATACAATATTTTGGGCACGCCAGCGATCAAAATGGTTTTTATTTTATTCCAAAATAACTAAGTTCATCATGAAGAATTACGAACAAACGCGAGTAATCGGTCGTGAGGCTTCGGGGAACACACTTGTTTGTAATTGTCTTTCTTGCCTTAAATACTTCGTGGACTACATTTGCTTATGATGTAAAATTTGTCTACGCATAGCATGGTCAATTTCGTTGACACAATTGTATTTAAAAGTTTATTTGTGTTATATTTACGATTTTTAACTGTTATTTATCATGGCTAGATAGCAAAAGAACAAAATGTGCAAGATATTAAGTGTAATAAAGAATTTCAAACTTGGCTAATGAAGAAACATGGCATTATTAGTAAAGGCGACAAAGCGGTGTGTGTTTTATGTTCTGGAACAGTGGTATGCAGAACATCGTCTGTAAAATGGCATTTTGAAACAAATACCAAATCCTCTTGTCAAAAAAGTTAAACACAGCAAAAATAATTTCTTAGAAACCATAAAAAGTTATTTTTCATCCAATCTACAACAACAGAAGTCGCACTAATGTTACTTTAATTTGAATTACACGTATAACTAAAACATTTACAACTATACAGTACAAAAGGTATTTTTTTGTAGTAAATAAAGAGTTTTGAGTTGTTAGTATTTAGTTTTATTATTTTCCCAATAATCACAAGTCAAAATTATTTGACGGCACGTCTATACCTCATTAAAATCTTCTTTAGAAAAAAATGGCACGTTGATCCATAAAGGTTCGTCACCCCTGTTCTAGATAAATGCACATAAGGTGTTTTATTAAATGGTTTGTTCGAAACGTGCTTTTTATTGATGTAAAATAAAAGCTTTTAAATTGAAAATGGATAGTCGAATTGTCAATTTGGGTCTTGATCAAAGGACACAGAGCCATATTTAATCAGATTAATTAAGATGTTGAAATCACTGTCTTTTTAAAATGGATTCAAGATGAACTAAAGAAAAATTTCATCTTCTGACTCTACAGTATCAAAGACGTTTTAAAGAAGGAGCCAATTGGGACCGGACACAGGGCTTCGTCTGATTTTTGAAATGGTCTCAATACGATAATGTGATCCGAATAATTTTAATCATCAAATGTTAGTATCAGACATTTTATTTGAGAAATTAGGAATTTCGAGCGAACTATATGCCAATTGACAACAGTCGCCAAATTGCATTATTATGCCAAGTTCGTCGTTTGTATCTAAGCCGTGGTCTACTAGCATACACAATCATTACTCGTTTAGTACAAAAGGAGGCCTTGATTTGTTCCTAGATTTGTGAGATTGGAAATCATGCTCATTTAGTTACGGGCTGCCGTTTGTACAAGTATTTGACAACATATGCTGAGTACTGTCTATTTAAAAGAGTTGCAGGTGGGGCCTACTGTCGCATAGGGGACCCATGACCTCAAGAAGTATTGAGACGTTACTGTACAGAATACCTGTATAATCTAAATAAGCATATCAGAAATTCGGATCTCTCGAAACATGGTCAGTGAATGTACAAAAAATCTGGAAGTATTTTTCAATATAAAACACAAATATATATTTAACTACTCAAAATAAACCAATTATCATTATCATTACGGATTTGGGTATATCTGAGGAGTTGGTTGAAAATTGTAAATTAGTCAGGACGAGGTCAGTTTTTGTGAAAATATTTGCAGTGTCTGGCTACTGTTGGTGGTATGTTATGGAATGTTGGCGCTATTCTGGGCGTTTTCGGAGAGGGGTTGCTGCTGTTGTTTTTTTTTTATGGAGAAGGGGATTGCCCCTCGAACAAGATGGTGAGGGGGGGGAGAGAAGTCCCTTGTTTTTGGAAGAGTGGAGCGCTAGACTGGATTTGGTGTTAAAGAAAGCGAGTGAATTCGATTTTAAAACCGACGCACAGCGCGTGGTTTGCTGTATAAAGAAGAGAGAAATTCTTGGGAGAGTTTTTAACATGACGGACTGTGTTTTGTTTGATTGTACTGTTTGAATAGAGAAGTTTTAGAAAGTAATTGAGAGTTATTACAATGTTTTTATTGTTCAATGTGTGTTTGCACGACAAATCCTTTACATTAGGAAGAGAATAATGGTCAAGAACCAAAATAGAATTGCTTTCAAATTCTCCAATTGCTGCATTTTTGTTTAAATAATCAAGTGTAGTTGGCCTAGCGGTTTTTCGATGTGAGAATTATTTCATATTTTAATGATTAATTAAAATGTTTTCTAACCACAACCCCCTTTTAGGAGACTGTCATGACTTTATTACTTTCTTCTCACATCCATCAATGCACACACAAATAAATCCTGATTAACACATTTATCTTGATTAAATATATCATTCTTGATTAAATAAAGTTCTATTAATTAAACACAATCAGCTAACAATCAAATTACAATCTCAAATTAATCCCAAGAGACTCTATTCTTCAATTTTTACCAGACCACACCTGCGCGTCGGTGTCTCGCAGACGTTCTCAGTTTCTTCGCCCCGACACAGTTTAGGCGATTCGCGCTAAACAAAACCAAGGGACTCTCTTCCCCCTGTGACCGCCTCACTTGCGATCCAACCCCGTTCTCCCTGGGGTCAAAAAACCTTCTCTGACAATATACATTAACCATACCGCAGCCGCGCCATAATCTCTAGCCAACAGCAGTCTCAAACACTACAGAGACAACCTTCGCACTCTAGCCAGAAATTTTAACTTAATGAACGATGGAATGTTTTCCCTCCTCCCCTATTGAGCAAGGTTCTGGGATTTGGAACTTTTGAAAGAGCAAAGCCTTTTATTTTGTATTACCCAAGAGATATTAAATATACTTGTCCAGTTAGTCATTTGAAAAGTTTTTTTTTATTCCAACAATCAAGAAGAAAACTTATCGCTTAATTGAAAATTCTGTTGCATAAGCTTTAACCTAAAGGATGCCGCGGTACCGTCCCCTTATGTAGTTGAGGTGAAGATCCCTTTCGTTATTAGGATGCCGTGGGGGATTCGAACGTAACATGAGAGGAGAAGCTATTGAATAAAACTCGAAATGATTACCAACAAGATATTGCTATATTTTACTTTGATTCTAACACACATTAGAAATGTATTAATTTTGTACATGTCTGAACGAGATGCAACTCCTTCACCTTGACAAATCTATGGCTGCCGTAATCTTGAATTGTCAAAGGTGATACGACAATCAGGGACGTCTTAAGACTTCTTGAGACCCTGGGCCTCTACTCAAAAGTAGGCCCTGGGCCCCACCTATGCCCCTTAAAAGTAGACAGTACAAAGCATACGTTGTCAAATATCTTACAAACAATAACCCGAAACAAATAAATGTGCACGACTTACAATCACACAAACCGGCTCGATCGACTGCCACTTTTTGACTGCATGAGTAAGGATGGTGGATAGTGGTAGGCCTAGGTCAGTACATGGACGACAGTCATCACATGTAGCCAGTTGATATATCACCCAAAATTTCCAATTTTTTGGAGAATACAACCGGAAATAACATTGGACTGTCGAAATTATTCGAATCACAATATTATTAAGACTTAGTCGAGAACGAGGTGAGGCCCCTATTGTTGCCGAGGCCCTGGGCCCGGGCCCATGCCTTTGGACGTCCCTGACGACAATGTGGCATTAGTACGAATCAAAGTGACAATATCATCTACAATCACCTAAAATCCTCTCTGTTTATTTATCTCTTTCTGATTATTTATATATTATTCGGTTGTGACGTTTAGTTGAGTTGAGGAGTTTCTCTAGCTTTAACAGCAAATTTGGCTGATGGAGAAAATCCGTGTAACAGAGGATAGACCTCACGGATAACTCATTGTTACAAGATTTCCACTTGAAAAAAACATGTAAGCATGTCAAATTTCAATGCTACTTATATATATTGACGTGATAGTTACCTTATAATATTGCATATATTACTCAATACTTAAGGTATCCGACTATATGTTCGGAACCGTGATTTAAAAAAAGCGCATAAATGGATAATTTTCATGATATTTAGTGTCACTTAGATTAGAATACATGTATAAAATTGTTTTAAGGACACATTTTGACAAAAACAATTATTTAAATACAATATTTTGGCAAAAAATTAACCTTTTTTCAAAATGTTCTCCTTTTGTGAAAAATGCTTCTATTATAATAATACTTTGCCTGTATATAGCTCAAACATCTGTACAGAGGCTCAACTATGATTTTTGAAAAATTCACATTATTTTCAGAGTTACAACCATTTGAAATAATTATCGGCGTTTTTTACTTAAAATATCTCCCTCTGTTGTCGTAAAACATGGATAAACCCACTTCTAAGTTATATATTTCAAAAATTCTAGTTGAGTCTCTGTACAGAGGTTTGACCTATATACAGGCAAAATATTATTATAATAGAAGCCTTTTTCACAAAAGGAGAATATTTTGAAAATGGGTCATGCTATGTTCATTTTTTGTCAAAATATTGTTCTTAAATAATTTTTTATTGCAATACTATTCTTAAAACATTTTTATATACATTTTCTAATCTAAGTGACACTAAATATCATTAATATTATCCACTTATACACTTTTGCAAAATTACGGTTCCGAACGTAATCGGATACCTTAAAGTTGATATGATTGTATCTAAAGTTTTAAATTAAGATTTTATTTGGAAATAATTTACAAAATGGTGCAAGGCGAAAAGCTACTTCAATAACTCGAATGTAGATTCAAACTTCGGCATTATTTCTGCATTTAACGTTTCGGAGGCTGGTAAAGAGTAGCATTGGATATTTTAAAATACTTCAAGATGGTGTGACGTTTGAGAAAAATAATGATAGCGTGATGCTTATTAAGTTAAATATTTGGTTTATTTACGTCACAGCTATTAATTACAGTTTTTTCTTTGAAGTTATGAAAAAGATTGGTTTGTTCATTAGTTCAAATTCTGTTGTTTGTGAGGGAGTAGATTACATCTGTTCTGTGAGTTCGAAGTTTTCCGACGGACTTTCTCTCTTCCCTGTCTAGGGTCTCCGGATATTAGCGGTAGGCCTCTTTATCCTCGAGTTACATCTAGATCGTGGACGTTGTAGGGGGTTTCTCACAGTGTCAAAGGTTGCCGGAGCGATGACCAAAGACAAGACCTCGCAATAATTTAAGGGTGCACGTGTGCATATGAACGCGGTTACCCTATCCACAACAATAAGCCGACTTTTCAGCTGTGTAACCCCAGTGGTCAAGGTATCGGATCATGGCAGGCATGTCATGAGTTCGAGCCCAGTACCACTAAAGACCCGCCGTGTAGGGCAGCGATGCAGGTTAAATCTGTCAAGAGCTAAAACGTCCTTCCGCTGGTGTGGTAGTTAGGAGAGGGGGGTGCCAGCTCAGGTGTCGTCCTCATGGCTCAAAATTACGAGGTCCGTCGCCAAAAGCCCTCTTGTAGCTGAACAGTGAGACGTTAATATTCACTCACTCAGCTGTGTAACGGGAAAACGTTACAATGGGAAGACTGTAAATCCACAAAAAATCGCAAACTAAACACAATGTCTCTTTGTGGAAGCAGAAATTTATCATCAGATGTTGGACAGAAGCAAGCTCACTCCTGCCACATCGAAGCATGGGCTAAAGACAACTCATAAGGCATCCCCAGGATACCATTTTCTTCCGGAGATGATGTCGCACATGAAAAACATGCTGGTCAAGAAGCCAAAAGTTACACACACAAAAAAAAAAGAGGAAATTAAGCTTAAAAAAGTACTAGAGAAAGAAACTGTTACGTGACAAAATATTGAATCTCAATTACAATTGACTTTTAGTACCTTAATCCAGTGTTTCTCAAACTGCGGGGCGCGCCCCCCTTGGGGAGCGTGATAACCTTACAAGGGGGCGCGAGCATATAAAATAGTCAAAAATAAAAAAATTTGAAAAATTGCAAATTTACTGAAAGGAAGGAAAACAAAATATACATTCTGACATTTTAAAAAAGTAAGATACACATTTACATTGATATAATATACTTCTAAATGCATCTGCACTGCATAATGTGTGTTTGATAATTAATTTATCAATACTACAAGATTAATAATTACTAGTGACTCCCATGGGCTTATCATATACAAAATTGTACACAAAATTTAATACTTATCTTAATAATTTGTACGGTTTATAATTAAAGTCACATATTGTAGCTTTAGAATGTAGCTTTTGATACGCTATTTTTGAAATCAATACATTGTTATTTTATGGAGGGGTGCACGATGAAAATTATGTTTGAAAATTGAGTCGCATGTATTGAAAGTTTGAGGAGCAGTGTCTCAATCTATTTCTTAAAAACGGGAAATCCGATCGTTCATTTATTGCGCAATGATTTTTACTGAGCACTTTCGTAGTTAAAAAATAATTTTGTGCGCATTTTTTTCCAGATGCAGAAAGAGAGAAAGAAATATATCTGGTCATTTTCTATTAATGTACAATACTTTTAAAATGTTTTTATCATTCAGTATTGCAAAATAAATAATTTAATTAAAAAGTAACAAAAAAGTAATATTAATGCATATTAAAAATAACTATATTAATTATTTTATTGTATTATAGCTTTCCCATTCTAAATATTTGTTCTAATATTTTTCTTAAAAAAAATCAGTTCAATTAAAAACTTATGATTCACTATTTTTAGTAATTGTTTTTATTAAACTTGAAACTTATCCATATTTTTTTTCCGGAATTATAAATTATTAAATGCCGAACTGTTCTAAGTTATTGTTCGATTGTTTCTTATCGATTGTGTATTATCCAACTATCAAGTATGAAATACAAAATAAAAAACTGATTCAACCATTTTAGCTAAAGGTTTCATTGAAACTATGTTTCCCTATAGGTTTAGAAGAGTTTCCTCTTGAAGATTGATTTATAATTATTAATGTTCATAAATCAAAGTTCTATAATTCTTCTCTATTGTTTTTCAACGGATTGGAACATTGTTGAACGAAGAGATATGTTTCTGAAGGTACTCAAACAATGGTCTCGTAGTAAAAAAGGACAAACGATAAATTTTAGGGTATAAAACAACGAATCTGTGTGATGGATTTTGTGATTTTTAATATTTCTGATAATTTTTAAAAATTCTTTTTTCAGAAAAGGTATGATAAACTTCATATAGTATATATCATGAAAATTTAAGGGGTTTTTTTTCTCCTTCCTTTTATATGGTAATATATTTATGTTGTCCAAAAACTGATCGAATTCGACCATATGCAATAATATAAAGACTGAGAAGAATTTTTTCTGATTATTCTAAGTACCGTATATAAAATCCGGCGTATAACGCGCACCTATACTTTCAAGCAAATTTTTTTAATTTTTAGGGATATTCGCCGAATAACGCGCACCCCCTTTTTAACGAAGAAATCTGAAATATTAATATACATTGTTTTTATGTTTTAAAGTAATTTATTCAAGGTATTATCCCAGACTTTTGAAAAAATAGTATATTTCTAGAACTACAATTGTTCTTGTTCATAAAATAAGTTGTTTCTTTTAAATAAACAGTGTATCGATACATCTATAAGTAAATTTTTTTTTATGTCCATCCTTTTTGTTATTTTAAAGCTATCGTTTTTATACCCAGCGTATAACGCGCACCCTTAATTTTGGATCTTATTTTTTGTGTTCAAAGTGTGCGTTATACGCCGGATTTTACGGTAGTTATCCTTTAATAAAATGTTTCTAATTATAACTAAAGAAATATTATTAACTTTCATTCTCTAAATAACAAAATAATAAATAGAGTAAGCGTCTTATGTATTTGATGTACAATAACAATATGATGTTTTATGTTAAAAGAAACTCTATTTCGAATTATATTTCTATGTATTTCAAGCTATAAGTGTTGCAAATATTAAGCAAGTATAATATTCAACAGTAATAATAACACTTTTTGCATAGTTTTTATTTTCGTATACATACATATATCAGGCCCCAGGCCTGCTGGTAAAATGAGGAGGGCATCATCTCTATAATAACGTCTTTATTTTGCTTCAATCACAAAAAATCCAACATGGCGGCCCTTTGGCGCACAACCGAGTTGAACAATAGACAACAATTCGGCGAGGAGACACCAGTTAAGCCTTTTCGAGTATACGTTCTCCTTCGTCAGCGCTCGCTCCACCTTTAAATAGGCTTATTTACCCACAAATCCTTACGCGATGGTAAAGAGTTCGCTCTATTTTCATTTATTACTTACTTAATTTTGAATCTAAACTTTTCAAACTTGACATATATATATATATATAAATTTTAATTTTAACTTTTAATTTATAATTAAAGATAAAAATTCTTTAAATGAATGATAATTGAAACCTTGAAATTGATAAAGAATGAATGATAATGAATTTGAATGAAAATGGATGCTTCAGTGTTATAAACATTGTGGAATGAAGACTGCATTATGAAAAGTAGATTTTAACAAGTTTTACGAATAGCCAACCTTTCCCTTTTCTGTTTATAATACTCAACAAAATCCTATGGAATGTTATGGATAGAAATTCTCTAAATCTCTCTCTCTCTCTATATATATATATTTAAAAAAAATGGGTGCACATACCTAAAGAAGCATTCAAAATGTTTAGATCATGCACTAATAAAAAAACAACAAGTCCATTATGGCCACATTGTGATTTAAATACAAATTCAAGGCTTGAAATATAAAGGTGGATTAGTAGCATTATTATGTGTAAAAATAACTTTTTACTAAAATAATTATAACTAAAGGAAAAAGAATAATTTTACCAATAATTTTGTAATTTTCTATACTGTAATAAAAATATGTCAGTAAAATTTTTGTTTGATTTAAGTTATTTATGTAAGTTACAGTATCGCCATCTATGATTTACGAAAATAGATGTTTAAATGTAGAGAGAATTCGCAAAACTACGAATATTTATATTATGTAGCTATTTCAAAAAGAAAGATAACAAGAGCTCTGTAGGTATGCAAAAATTGCTCTTATGAATAAAAATTTCTTTGAACATAACGAAGACGATCACAGCATTCAAACGGTACCGGTAGATGGTGCTGGTTCTCCAGTAACATAAATAAATCTCAGTTAAAAGATGGCTGCGTTGACATAAGTGACCGGGACTGAAATAAAAAGTGTGATACGGTTTTTGAGTTTGAAGAAATATTCTTCAGCTGAAATTCTGTGACGTAGGGTTGAAGTATACAGCACAAGTGTTATGTCTCGAAAACAGGTGTAGTTTTGGTGTACGGAATTTGATAAAAGCAGAACAGACGTGCTAAATCAGGGATAGGCATCAAGTCGATCGCGATCGACCAGTGGATCGCTAAGACATTTTGGGGTGACCGCCTTTACTAAGACCTAAGACGAGCTTACTAAAAGATACATATTTAGAGAATATCAACACCAGCTAGAGAATTGGCTTTTCACAATCGATGCAACTGCGTTCACTTAAGCAAATGATTCCATAAATTTGCAGACGACAAATGTTCCTTTATTGGAAGCGAACGATGATGCTTAACACATTTATTGACACTGTAAGGAACAAGAAGCAGTCACTGCAATGCCAGCCGTAGAAATGAATTTTTCTCCACACGCCGACTGAAAGGGAGAATAAATGTTAATGACTAGTTTTTTCTGCTATAGCACGGGATTGGGTTTTGAGACATCCTACACCAGGGGTGGCGAACCTTTTTGGATCAGAGTGCCATTTTTTCTTTAAGGAGGTATAGACGTGCCGTCAAATAATATTGACTTGTGATTATTGAGAAAATAATTAAACTAAATAACTTTAAAATTCTTTAATTACAACGAAAAAATACATTTTTCACAGTATAGTAGTGAATTTTTTATTTACAAGTGTAATTGAAATTAAAGTAACATTATTGTGAATTCTGTTGTGATAAATTAGGTGACAAATAACTTGTATTAGGATAGTAAGATGTTACTTTTACCAGAATGCAAGCTGAATTGGAGCCATCTTCCAAACGGTTTCTAAGTGAGTCTCTAATGTTATCCATCTATGAAAATAATGACCCGTAAGCATAAGTAGATGGAAATATGGTTAAAATTGCATGATCCAGTTTTCTCAAACAGTTAAATGTATCTGGAATCGAATTCCGTGTTTCCAAAATTTCATTACACGCATTTTTTACTTATATTGCTTGTTAATCTTTCTGTTTTAATCAATTCCAACTTTCTCCTTTTTCAACAAATTTTTGAATCCGTATTGAATTAGACTGGAAATCAATCAGAGTTGCACTTCAATTTTTTTCAATTTACAACCAATAGAATTGGGACAAATACAGTTTATTAAATGAAGTCACGTCAAAGTACATAAAAAACGTGAGCGTGTTTCCGATAATTCTTCGAACTGAGAAAATCTCGCTGAAAACTGCTACCGATCACTCCCGTTTCTCGTTATACTTCATATTGAACTTTGTTGTTTTGAATTAAAATGCAAACCGTTTTGATCGGTGGCGTGCCCAAAATATTGTGTTGCGTGCCATCAATGGCACGCGTGCCACTGGTTCGCCATCCCTGTCCTACACACTCGCGCTTCCACGAGATTGGGTTCTTGAGTTGATATCATATGCCGCAATGGCACTAGAATCGGCAGCGAACAGCGATACGTGAACAGAGGAATCGGTTCAGATTCTTCGGTTCGCTTATATTCTCTGCTCGCTGCATTGAATACGTCCATATTCTAGCAGTCACTCATTGTTCAAGTGTTCAATTAGACAATTTTGTGTTACTTGTGTTTTTGTAGTAAGAACAGAAATCTGTCACATTTTAAAAGAGGGGTACAATGTCGATAACAAGTGTTAAAAAAAAGGAAAACATACAATTTTAATACAGAACAGTCACATCTACGCTACTGAGTAGATCGCAAAACCTTAAGAACATCAGAATTAGCCTGTACCCTGGAAAAATCTGCCCGACCCTGTACTAGATGAAGCAGTTAGTGAGAGTTTGGACCACCCTTCTTGCAGTCCTGACCTCGTACCAAGTGATTTTTAGATATAAGATAATTGAAACATTAATATTATATTCTAATTTCGCTATCCTATAGAAAGCAGCATGTTTAATCATGCTATTCCTTTTTATCCAAGTTGTTCCATTTTTTTCTCATATAAAATGTGTTTTGCGGTTTTTCTCCTAAACCATAATGTTGAATGAGATATCCCTTTACGTGTTGAAACGAAAAAAAAAATTATTATTTACAAATTATTTTTTTTGAAATTTTAAAAACACCATATTATAAATTGAATTACAATGCCTGAAATTTTCGTGGAAGCTGAGACATTTTCTTGCTTGGAGATGTGTTCCGTGTTTAGTTCAGGATCTCGTACATTTGGCGAAAACAGCCATGATCATTTTATGGAACATAAATAAACCGTAAGTGAAAATCTTTGTTTATTTTGAACCCCTTAATTGTCGCATAATTTTGAAGAAAACGGTTATGAAAGTACCTATCTTTTTTTATTCAAGAAAATTATATAAAACTAAGCGTTTGTTCAGTATATGGATTTGTTTTTAAATTTTGGATATATTTTTAGCTGGAAATACAAAAAAAAAACTTTTTAAGGAAAGAGCCAACATTTAGGTTTATTATGATTGAATGTTGTTTTTCCAGCAAAGAGGGAAAAATTAGAAAAAATATGTTTCAAACATAAAAGGGGAACTTTATTAGACTTATGCATTATGCAAAAACACATTAGTTACTTTTTCTGGTGAGATAAACTTGAAAGAATGAGATAAAAAGGTCAACATCACAGGTAACAGTACAGATTCATCATCACTGCCTCAGATTCACTAACCGAACTTTCAAAACAATCAGTTTTTTCAGAATCATTCTCAGATCCGTTTGTACATAATGTAGAATCCAATTCACTTCCTGACGCGAACTCCACAATGAATACAATACTAAAATATATATATATTTTATTACAGAACGCAACCTACGAGTTTTTAAGAAGAGCGGAACTAAGTAACTGAGCTAAGGTTACAAAAACATACCGCAAATAAAAACGTGTTTAATTGTGCTAACATCTAGCCGAAAATGAAAAAATCATTTCTAAACACGTTACTAATAATCTAACACTGCCATCTGGTGAGAAATAAACACGATTATAGGCATAAGAAAAAGATAGTTTTAATTATTTTGGAGCGTACTTTTGAACACTCCAGGCCGTAAATATCACGGGCACCAGCAATATAGGGGAAAATGGAAAATCCCCCCCCCCCCGATTTCGACCGGAGCGAGAAGGAAAGGGTTGAATTCCCAAAATATATGTCTTTCAACAATATATTCTTGATTATATTATAATTATACACCTCCTCTACTTAAAGTATGGCAGGCTATTGACAGAGTTCATCGTAATTACTGCGTGCTTATGTAGCATTACCATTCTTTATCCGTCCCTGTAAATGAACCATGAAGAAATCGCATGCACTTATAATAAAGTGCGTGACTGTGGCTGTTTGGTTCCTTGCAAACATCATCATTGGTTAATAGCTATGTAAACATGTTATTCATAATGGGATGTAATACATGCATCTTTTGAGTTAATTTCTTTTTTCACACGAAACATTCAGAATGCAACCTTTTAAAGAAATTAATAACCGAACGAAATGTAATTACTGAAAGACATATGCATGTTTATGAAATGCGTTAATACCTCGACTTAACTCAAACCTGGAGTTGCGCAATTTTCAAATCTTGTCAATTTATCTGGTTTTTTTTTTTTCATCGCTGAAACTCAGGTGGAATCAGTGCCAGAGCCTGATGAAATTGGTAGTATAATTGAAGACATTGTCGATTTTTCCAGGGAAATAAATTTAGAAGCTGGATAATGTTGACGGTCAAGAATTATTGTATTCTCACAACCTGGAGTTGGCAATTGATGAAATAGAAATGCATGAGAAAAAACAAGACATTGAAGAACTTGAGTCTTTATACCAGTTCAATTTGAAGATAGAATGGGGGTTATGAATTTGACTGAAGGCCTCAGTTTAGTTGAAAAAGCATTACAAATTTTAGAAAATATAGACTCCAACGAAGAGCCCATTTGTTACAACAAACAGGGAGTAAAATTATTATTTTACGATCAAATTCTGCTTAAGAAAAAAAAATTTTCAAGCCGGCGGATTGCTTTGTTCGATTTTTTGAAACCTCAACATCAAAATAATTTCGGCTTGCGATTTCGTATCTGTGTGATCCAAAACTTATTTAAATACTTTTTTTCTAAATTATTATTTTCTTTTGTCTCCGCTTTCTATATGCGAAATTATCCCCCGATGTACTCGAATTCGACTTACATGGTTATCCCTCAGTTCCACCTATCGCGGAAGTTCGGGGTATTACTGTATATTTATATGGTAATCTGTGCTTATTATATCATATATTAGGATTATTTTTAATGTTGTCATAGTTTATCAAAACTGTGTTTATGAGTACAATGTTTAAAATGTTTATGGAAATAGATCAGATATTTCATCTCATTTAAGGTATACGACTACGTTCGGAACCGTGATTTTGCAAAAGCGCTTGAATGCATAATATTTATGATATTACGTGTCACTTAGATTAGAAAATATATATAAAATTGTTTTAAGAATATTATTTCAATAAAAATTATTTAAGTAGAATACTTTGACAAAAAATGAACATAGAATGAACCATTTTCAAAATATTCTCCTTTTGTGAAAAATGCTTCTATTATAATATTATTTTACCTGTATATAGCTCAGACCTATGTACAGAGGCTCAACTAGAATTTTTGAAACATAAAACTTAGTGGGTTTATCCATGTTTTACGACAACAGAGGGGAGAGATTTTAAGAAAAAAACACCGATAATTATTTCAATGGGTTGTAACTCTGAAAAAAATGTGAATTTTTCAAAAAAAAAAATGGTCCAGACTTTCTGGAGAAGTCTTTATTTTATATAAGCACAAAATATTATTATTTTAGAAGCTTTTTTTTTTATAAAAGGAGAACATTTTGAAAAAAGGTTATTCTAAGTTAATTTTTTGCCAAAATATAGTATTTAAATAAATTTTTTTGTCAAAATGGCCTTAAAACAATTTTAAACATGTATTCTAATCTAAGTGACACTAAATATCACGAAATACGCTTTTATAAAATCACGGTTCCGAACGTAGTCGGATACCTCAATACATTATTAAATCTATACATCAAAAGATATTCAGTGATTTAACCCGTTGAGTCTTCCCCGTTTGGATGTTCCTCCAGTGTTGGGTTTCTTTCACTTCTTGCAAGGCGCGCTTTATATTTTAAAAGAACGTGTTGAAGGAAGCGTATTTTTTTTTTTTTCATTTCAGAAACTTGAGTTACGAAAGTTGTTGTTATTTAAACATAATCAAGTAATCAAAGTAATTAATTATAAATTATTATGTATAATAAAGAATTAGTTAATCAAAATAATCAGTACTAAAAATTTTTTAAGAATGCATACATAAACACGGTGGGACTCAAAGAAAACGAGACTATTCCAATAAATCATTATATGTACAGATTCAGTTCTCCATGGCAGTATCAACTTCATAGTTCCCTTCAGCATTCACACACTTCTGCATTTGATGCTGCCAACAGTTCTGGAACGAGGTTTTTGGAAGGCCATTCAGCAGATTCTCCGTTTTTACCTGAACCTTTTCAACTAAGGTAAAATGGGTTCCCTTTAAGCAAAATTTAACTGTAGGAAATAAAAAAAGTCGCATGAGGCCAAATCAGGTGAATAATCACATTAATATTTTTTCTTGGTCAGAAAATGCATAACAATTAGGGCCGTGGAAGCGGGTGTATTGTTTTGGTTCAACAGCCATCAACCGCTCCCCAATTCTGGCCTTTTTTTCCCCTAATTTTTTCACGAAGTCTTTTTAGTACTTCAATGTGGTAGTGTTGATTAACAGTCTGACTACTGAATTGAGCGGTAACCCACTCATATCCCGAATTTTGGCAATGCTTTGGTCTGTAATCGCTTACATTGGGCGCCCAACACGTTCATCATCTTCCACACTGCCCTTTCCCCTTGAAAACCGCTTAGGCCATTTAAACACATGTGCGTGACACAAAGTTCATCTCCATAAGCCTCGGATAGTATTTGAAATGTTTTCATGGCTGGTTTCTTAAGATTCATAAGAAACCTGACGTTGATTCGACCTTTTCCCGGCAGAATTCAATTACATGTGTTCACTGAATGGCGCAGTACTCTCAACTGGCTTAATCGGTTGAGGCGAAACTGGCCACATGGATAGAGGAGGACTGTGGGATGACGTCAGCAAAACAGTTGTTGCCAACTTCTGTCTTTTTTCGAGCTACACTCTTAGCTTCGTGGTTTTTGTGTTACTCCTCGTATACATGTAAACATAATATGCAGATTATTTTTGTCACTGGACATCTCACTCGCCTTTAGCTTTCGAAAGCCTGGAACTGGTGCCACATTTCACACAACTAAATTAAAGTACTAATTCTTGTGAAATATTGTATTTTGAAAATCTCTATCATTCAATATAGTGCTGACATTTATTAGTAAAAGAAACAACTACTTAAGATAGTGATACACGCGTTCGTAAAGTTTGAAAAAGTGCAAAATCCAGATGGACATGCCGTGACGTTGAGAGATAGATTGAGATGAATGTGCGGCTTAATAAAGGGATGGGCAAACTTTTCCAGGGTACGGGCTACTTATAATTTTTTCAAGATTTTGCGGTCCACCCATTGATGTAGGTGTGGGGAGCAAAGAAAAAGCCTACACTACTTATGTGACGGGCTCATCGCGTTTTCTACTAAAAACTTCTCTTGGTTTCTTTGGGACCGAAAAAAGGCAAATTCTTTCCAACTAAATCCAGAAGCGAAGCGTGAATATGCAAATTCATTCAATTTATTGATTTTAGTCAAGACATCATCACCCTTTTCAAATATATAGCATGCATTTTTAAAATTCATTAGAAATCCATTATTTTTTTGCAGGTATTATAAACATCTAAAAGAAGAATGTGGAATTCGCGTTATAATTTAAAGAAAGACATTATATAGTTAAAAATTTTCTGAAAACTCTTTTTTTTTTAGGAATATGGTTAAGTAATGAATTTATGGAGTATTGGTAATTTTTCTATAGATCTGTTTCAATGTGTCTAATTGTTTTTAATTTGTTATTGTTCTTCTTTACTTAGAGTTATGCAGGATTCATAAAGGGACGTTATCTCTACCATGTGTTTATAATTTATCATTTTTGTGATAAAATTAAGTTCAGAGTATAAAATTAAAAAAAAATGATAATTCTTTGGAAATAAGTTTTATTTCTGAAAAAAAAATGTAGGAGTCTTTTTTTTATACTTTATATTTGCAAACCCGAAGCAGGTAACAATATTTTCAAATAATATGCAATTAAATTCAGAAAAATATTGAGTTGAATACTGCTAAACAGTTTGATTTGTATTAATTGATAGATGTAATTTTCTGGAATCATGAAAATTCTAGTTTAAAAATAATTATTTGTGGAAAATTCATTAGAATACCTTTCAGGAACTTGAATTTGTTCCAATAGATGGCAGCACAACATTTCGAAGTTTTAGTTATTCTTTGAAAAATGACGAAAATTTTGTTAAAGGCATTAATTCTAGTTTCCAATAAAATCTAATTTTAGTTTCGCAGAAGTTTCTGCGGAGACAATGCGGCTACCGAAATTTATGTTTGAATATGAGATGCTTTAAAATATGAGATTATCTCATGTAGCTCTATTCTTTCACCCATTTTGTATAAGGGGATTTTTCATTAAAATTTTTATAATTACTTGTGTTAATGTATTTCTTATATTAAACCTTTTTTTCACGGAGAATATGGTATAAAAAAGTAATACTTTTATGGTAATAACTATAAATGTGCGCAATTTTAATACGTTAGACAAATTATGATTTTAAAATTAGATTGAAAATTGTTTTTTCTTGCATTAAAATTTGTTTTAGGGGAATGATTATTCAGTTAACTATACATATCAGTATTGCTCGAACAGTAATTTTAGAATAATGGTGTACAATTTTCCAGGAATTAATATCTCAAGTGTTAAAGATTATCATTTGAATAAATTCAATTTGTTTTTTTACTTATCTGAGCTGAAATTGCTTTTTGTACATTCAATCAGTGGCGTAACAGAGAATATTAGGATCACCCCTGCAAATTAAAGTTTTGGGCTCAAATTGGTTAAATAGTTGATAGAGTCAGTCAGACTTGGAGCCCCCGAGATCCTGCCCCCCTCACGATGCGGGGCTGTACGTTACGCCACTGCATCCAATCGTAGTGTAGGATTTTCCTAAGAAAGACGAAATTCTTTTAACATGTAATAGAAATACAGTAGAACGTTGTTTATCCGAATTAATTGGGACCGGACACCATTTGGATAACCGAAAACCGAATGCGATCCATGCAGTATATGAAACCGGGCACTATACGAATATTGAAAATCATAACATGTGCTTGAAGAAAAAGCAAAATAGCTGCAAAATGAGGCAATTTTACCTTTATTGTGAAAAATAACCACTTATTTTTTGCTGTACCATTGTACACCTTTGTTTTTTCGCTGGAAGGTCTCTGATTCTCTTGAGCAGCAGTAATTGAGAAGGACAGCACTGATTGTTGTTCGTACCACTCCATAGCTGTCTTTAACGCAGAAAACACGTCAGCACTTGATAAACCCTTGCTACTTTCGTTGTTATTGTTGTCCTCTTCTTCATCCGCTTCATCGTCGGATTCTTCTTGCACGGAAGTCTCAATCTCGTCACCATTTAACATTTGAAATCCATTGTCTTCTGCATCGCATGTCATCCAGGTTTCTACATCTTCATCGCATTCTTGAAATCCTACGATCAATTGGACAAAGTCGATAATCTCCTCTTATGGTCGTCATTGAAGTCTTTTTCGCCTTCTAAACAAACTGAAAAACTGACCTAATATTCCGCACAGATGTTTACGAAATCACACAACTGAAATTCCCCAAATATCCTTGACCTTGGGTTTTCCCGTCACTTTTGGCTTCACGCAAAACAACTGTTGAGCATTGTAATGTTCAAAAACGTATTCATATATAGTACATGTAGTTGACAAAAAAAATGGTACGGTAAAAAAATTGACGCTCCGGATAATAAACGTTCGGATAAACGACGTTCTACTGTATAGAAGTCAAAAAAGTAAAGGAGCTTTTGCAATTTTGTCTTTTCAAGGTTTGGCAACAGCGTTGGTATCCAGCGTTCAATGAGGGGTAGTTGATGATACTTCAATACAACTTGTCACTCGTCTTCCCTCGTAGTCGTTGAGGGTGCAGCAGACCGTTCAACATGGAAGCTCCATTGTCGATCTGCATCAAGGAGGAAAGGAAGGCACTGATTTGCTTTTTCTTTGCGGAAGGTGTGAAAACTGCAGAAATTATTCGTCGCATACAATCGCAGTATGGTGACAGCTGTTTCTGTTGAACCAAGACGTACAAATGGATTGAGAGCTTCAAACAGCGAAGGACACATCAATATGTGACGACGAAAGCTCACACAGTCCATCGACGTCTACCATTGAGGACAATGTGCAAGTCATAGAGGGTATAGTGATGGAAAGGATGGCTAGTATCCAGCGCAGGTATCGCACCTTCCGCAAACGAAAACGAATCACTGCCTTTCTTTCCTCCTTGATGCAAATCGACAATGGAACGTTATACATGAATTAAAAACAAAATAAAAATATATTATACTACGTTCTTCGCACGGGTGGATTGAAAAATTAAGCAATACAGACTGCAGGATAAAGAAGTTTTTAATGAGTTAATTTTACGTGAATCAAATTAAATAACAACAACAAAAAAAAAACATATCTCAGCTGAGAATAATAAAACCACATTTGTTAAATTTTAAGTCTGTTGATTTAATAGCTGACGAAAAAGATTTTTTTTTTATTTATAACG
This sequence comes from Trichonephila inaurata madagascariensis, assembly GCA_019973955.1. NCBI lineage: Eukaryota > Metazoa > Arthropoda > Arachnida > Araneae > Nephilidae > Trichonephila > Trichonephila inaurata. The sequence goes on along the minus strand of BMAV01016671.1, from coordinate 149,867 downwards.
CCTCGTAACCCTCTTGTGGGCCGATTTTTGAAAATACCTTCCTAAGCTGATCTCTGCTCAGCAAAAGTAACACATTGTTACAAATTTTGTGTAATGAACGCTTTAATTAGTGTAACTAACTTATATCTGTATATTTAATGCGTTAATATTACTCTATGTTGTATTTATTTTATGTTAAAATTGTAATATTCGCTAGTAACGCCGTTCCTTACATTATAATGGCAATTCAGTGGAAGCCTAGCGAAATGTGTTGGCGATAGAACCAAGTTGGCAACTTGGTGATTGATTGTACGGTGCAGAAGTTGATATGCTGTAGCTCCACCTGGTGGGGGAGCTGCAACAAAGAGGATAGCACAAAACTTTTTCCACTAAAAAATAAATATACATGCCAATTTTCATAGTGATCGGTTGAACGGCGTTGTGTGGAGTGAAGCGAGATCATGTATACAAACATGAATTTTTATATATCTGTCTATTATATATATTATATATTATGTAATCTGCTACACGCCAGCAACTACGAGGGATGACAAGTAACACGTCGTGTAGAAGTGTTGTCGACCACCCCTCATTCAGCACTGGATACTAAAGCTGTTGCCAAACCTTGGAAAAAGAAATCGCAAAAGTCCCTTTAATTTTTGACTTCCCCTCGTAACTCGTAAAGATCTAATATTACTCCTTTTCACATGAATAAAAATTTTAAAAAAATTTAAATTCTACTATCGAAGAGTCTCGAAGAAATTATCTATGGAATTGAAAACTTGTAAGATACTGCAGAAACCCGTTTGGAATTTATAATTTTGCTCAGTAAAAATTTACCTGTATTTTGCTAGCTTTGTGCTTACGTTAAATAAAGAGCATTGACATTTTGTCTTTGTACCTTTAATACATTATTTCAGGTACAGTAAAGTCTCGAAAACTCGATCTAATGTGAACCGAAAAGTGGGCCGAGCTTGTAAAAATGGCGGGTTATCGAGAATGGGATTAAAAAATAATGAGTACGAGGATTTCATCAGAAAATATTGTACTGCACTTGTTTGTATTGTTTGCTTGAGAATACAACACATAATAAACTGTCCAAATACCCTTAAACAAAGGAAAAGTACGTACTTTATGGAGGCATAGAGCATTTATTACTTGAAAATGAAAATTAGGTCTAAAGGTGTGAGAGAAACGGAAGGAAGACAAGCCATATTCAAAATATCTCAATTTATTCACAGTACCAACAACAACACAAATTCAACTAACCAAAATTAAGAAATGCACCCAATTATCAAATATGAAGAGCAATTAACGAGGTACGCGAGATATGAAAAGACATTAAATAATTAGAACACCTCCGTCAGTTCAATAGCTTTTACTTCTTAAGAGGACATGGTACGATTTGCACACAAATTTTTAATTTAAGGATTTTCAAAAATATTTTTGGTTGCCTCCTGAGTGTGTATACTATGTAAAACAGATGTTGTGCTCAGTATTTTATAGAAAGCTAGTCATTTAATTTTTTAAGGAAAAAACCTAAAATTTGTGAAGTGTGATTTTAAAATGCTACTCCTCCTACAAAAATTAACTTACACGCATGAAATTTGATTTACAAGTACGTTAAACTATGTATAGCAAAAGTTGGAATAGGTTTTGAGATAACATGATTGGTATTCGTACAATACTTCTTTTTATGAATTCTTATTGAAAATTCCTTAAAAAATGTATAAATTCTGAGTTTAATTATTTTTAAAAAAATAAGTATTGCTTTGATTAAAAAAGACATACCAACTTTTGTTACATGTACTATTGGCACTAGGTGAAAAAAATCAAAGCATTAGGCACAATAGAAAAAAAGCCTTAGCATTTTAAATGAAGATAAACAAGTTATTTTACTTTTCTGAGATAAGTAAGTTTAATGTTTTGATTTGCCATAGGGATGTGAATAAAAACGAACATAAAAGCTATCATAATTCTGTGTTTTTTAAGTTTAGAGCTTTCAAATTTTGTGTGGTTTTTGAAAAGCATATAACGAATAACTTAGGTTAAAAAAATTAGATTTGGTTTTTTGACCGATTTTGGTCAATTGAGTCGTACTGTGTTCCCTTAACTACCTAATTTAGTTTAATTCATAAGGGACAGATCGTCAACTTAAATATTAAAATTATCAGCTACTAAATATCCACGCCTCACTTCAAGTTTAGTTAATCACTGCTCCCATTAGCAGTCTACCCTATCTCTCTTTTATAGCCTGAAAGTTTCAAAACAAAAATACAAGTCTTAATTTGCAGGGCCACGTCATCTTCTTCGGGAGAAAGTTTTATAATATAATAATTTTTAACGACCCAATATTTCCGAATAGAATTAGTACTTTGAGAGAACACGGACAGACCCGTCACAAGTGTAGTAATACTTTTCGGACGCCCAGTATATATGATTTTTGATCATCGTCACAGAAATTTGGACGTGCTTGCAAATTTCTTTTATCTTTGGGGACATTTTTCTGAATACTAAAAAATATGCAATTCCCTGTAAATTTAGACTTATCTAGTATCGGATTAAATAAAACTAATACACAAAATGATTTCCTGTAATAACAAAAAAAATTCAATGTTTTGAAACGTTATATTCTTGCTAAAAAAATAAACATTCGTAATTATCATCAAGAAATACTAGCTTTTCAAACGAAAGAATTCATTTTTTTTAATTTATTGTTTTAAGATTGTATACAGAATATGCGCAACACAAAACTTTTGAAAGATTGCCAGCGTAATAATTGTAATGAAATGTAAATTACAACAACAGTACGATCTTTTAAAATGAATCATGAGTTTTATGAACGATTTTACATCAAGTTCAGCAGAAGAAAACAGAAACTGTGCTACAAGAAATGTTTGTGAATATTTTGATACTTTGAGCAGAGAAACACTGGCATTTTAATTTTCAATTGTTAAGTTAATTATTTTTCAATCAGAAATCCATCCAAAGCTTTAGTCCATTTGCCTGAAAAAGAAAAAAAAGAACACAATAAGTAGAATATTTTTATTAATTAATTACAAAAAAGGCTCATATTTTTTTCCTGCTTAATTTGTGAATTTTTCCCTTAATTTAAACAATTTTTGATAGACTTACTTGATAAGATACTAGTTTTCATGATAGAGAACAATTTATTTTGAGGCGTAAGAATTATATATATCTTTCTCTTTCAAATGGAGTGCATTTTGGCTTTGCTGTCACAACAAGTTCCCAAGTGTGAAAGTCATTTCATTTTTGTGGCACCATCTTTTGTACTTTATCGACCACGTCAAAACGATCGTCATCGCGTGATGTTTGGTACTTGTTTATATAGATATCACACCGCCACATACCCCCATGCCAGTGATTCGGCGAATGAACGATACCATATTCGTGGCGAGCATGTGAGCAGTTTCGTCACTTTATGGGTTGCGTCATCATGAGTGACGGCTTGAGAATTGCATCATTTGTGTGAGACGGCTTATTTACGTCAATGTTTGACGGCTTGGTTGCTTTTGAGGTGGATAGATGGCGTCACGACTGCAGCGAGTAAAGAGTGCGGTTCACTTTGCACGGCCAGGGTCACCAATGAAGGAAGGAAGATTCGATATGTGTACCTTCCGTTCCGTACGCATGTACTTAATCCACCACACCAAAACGATCATCATCGCGTGATGTTTGGTACTAGTTTATATAGATATCACAGCGCCACACATATTTTACGCTAAATATAGAGTTATTTAATATGCTCTTATACACACAATTTCTTGATATATTCATATTATGTTGTTTCTTCTTTTAAATGCAAGAAAGGATACCTAAATACAAGTCTGATTATTACTTTACATTAATATATGCAATTATTTTAAATGATTAAGATATTAATCAATTTATCAGTACATGTACATTTTTAATACGGCATATTACTGCGATACAGTTAACCCTTTTTACACAGAGGATTTTTGCTCTTTTCATTATTAGAATACATTCAAGTTACTCACCATTCTTTAACCCAAAATTTTTATTGGATTAAGACCACCGATAACTCTATCCAAGGAGTCCTCCTCCACCTCCACCTCCACCTCCAAGAAGTCCTCCTCCACCTCCAAGAAGTCCTCCTCCACTTCCAAGAATTCCTCCAAGAAGTCCTCCAAGTAGTCCAGCGTTCCTTCCCTCTACAGGATTAGGTCTGTTTATTTTCTTTGTATCAGGCTTTGACACTACAAGCTGAGGCCGTGTAATAACAGGCCTAGGCCTTGTCACAACAGGCCTTGTCACAACTGGCCTGGGTCTTGTCACAACAGGCCTTGGCCTTGTAATGACAGGCTTAGGCCTTGTCACAACAGGTTTAGGCCTTGTCACAACAGGCTTAGGTCTTGTCACAACCGGTCTCACTGGACGAACAGGTCTTACAGGTCTCACAGGCTTTACTTGTGGACTTGGTGTTACTACTACAACTGATGGATATCTGACGGGATATACTAATGGGCGTACTACGGGATATCTCCAATCAGGATATCGCCATTCAGGGTATCGCCATTCAGGGTATCTCCATTCAGGATATCTCCATTCAGGATATTGCACTCTACGATGATACACTCCCACCTTAGCACCACCTGAAAATAAAACAAGCAATATATTTAAAAAAAAAAAAAATTGAGTCAATACCTACTTAGGTCAGAATTTTTTTTAATTTTATTGAATTAAATTTAATTGATGACTTAATATTTGATAAAACTGTATCAACATCAAGTGTCATCCACTACAAAATTAAAAAAATATATATTCGAGGGCAAGAAAAAATTCGCTAGAAAAACTTTCCGGAGTCATCTATTGGGGCTAGTTCTGACTTCGACAGAAATAACGCAGAATAAATTTAAAATTGAAAAATAAAATTTAATTAATGAATTAATATTTAAAAAACTGTATTAACATCAAGTGTCATCCTCTACAAGTTTAAAAAAATGTATTTGAATTTTACAGAATGAATAAAAAGTATTTTATAAGCTATTGAAAATTTGAACAAGATATATATGATTCATCTAAGTTCACCAAAGCTTCAAATATACTATTGCATAAATTTAATTTTGCTCGTTTGTTTCCATGTCTAAATGCAACAAAGTAGCTACTGAGACCAAATCAGGCAATGAGAATTTAATTAAATTTTGCCTGCCTGGGGTTAGGGAGTAGTCAGTAAAATTAAATCCAATACGTTTGATGTTGAGGTACTATATCAATCTAAAAATATCCTACAGCAAATTGTTGCATATTTGACACAGTAGCGTCCTTTGAAGCAAGTCTTAATTTTTTTTCTCTTGTCTAGAGTAGATTTTCTTTAAAGTATCCGACTACGTGCGGAACCGTGATTTTGCAAAAGCGTGTAAATGGATAATATTTATGATATTTAGTGTCACTTAGATTAGAATACATGCATAAAATTGTTTTAAGAACATTATGACAAAAAAAATTATTTAAATACAATATTTTGGCAAAAAATTAACTTAGAATAACTTTTTCCAAATGTTCTCCTTTCGTGAAAAATACTTCTATTGTATTAATATTTTGCCTGTATTCAACTCAGACCTCTGTACAGAGGCTCAACTAGAATTTTTGAATCGCATAACTTGGAAGTCGGTTTATTCATGATATACGAAAACAGAAGGGAGAATTTTTAAGAAAATACGCCGGTAATTATTTCAAATGGTTGTAACTTCGAAAATAATTTGAATTTTTCAAAAATCATAGTTGAGCCTCCGTACAGAGGTCTGAGCTATATACAGGCAAAATATTAATACAATAAAAGCAGTTTTTACAAAAGGAGAACATTTGGAAAAAAGGTTATTCTAAGTTCATTTTTTGCCAAAATATTGTATTTAAATAAATTTTTTTTGTCATAATGTCCTTAAAACAATTTTATACATGTATTCTAATCTAAGTGACACTAAATATCATGAAAATTATACATTTATGCGCTTTTTTAAAATCATGGTTCCGAACGTAGTCGGATACCTTAATATGCAAGAGAAAGGTAGAGCCCTCAAAATATTGGAAATAACTACAACATTATGATTAGATAAAATGATTTATTAAGCAATGAAGGATAAAATTATTATGTGTATTGAACACCAAAGGAGAACGTCTTTTCTTAAACATGCGTAGCTCGGCGTCCGTCTAAGTGACTTCCCGTGTAGTCCTTTTGTCGGGCACTATTGTTTGGGTATGACGTCAGTGTGGATTGCGCCACTCGAAATAACAGGGGAGGGGGATATAACAGTGCACATATCCAACGTCAGTGATAAAAAAAATTGTGAAATTATATTCAAACGATCAATAATAATTGTGCAAAAAAATAATTTTTGACCTAGAGAAGCGATGTGTTCTGTATCTCCATGCACTCCTACTCTTGAGTAAGAACCTACTGGTGATCTATCCAGGGAGTAGGCGCTATGTTGAAATTGTGCTTCCAGATGAAGGAATAGGCATAAGAAGCAAAAAACTAGACACAGAGATTTCATCTAAAGTAAAAAAAAAAGAAAGAAATAAAATCATAAATTATTCTTGAATACTAACACATAGTATCTGATTAAACATGTTTCAGAAATTGATAAGGTCTTACTAATATGTAATTAAAAAATTTCTTAATTGAGATATAAGGGTTTGCTTAACACTTCATGATACTGAGGTAGATTTCTCATAGAAAATGAAACTATAAGAAGTTACATAAAAGTGAAGATGCCTAGCAAACAGAGGCAGCAACGAAAAGTAAATGATATTTGTTTTGAACTGATAATCGTAACAAAGAGTTAGGACAGCGTCAGCCCAATAAGTTTTAGAACTACCATGTACATGTCCAGGCACAGCGTCAATAACACCCCAGATGGCTTTCCATTCCCTGCAAATAATTTGCGATTACAGGAAAAACAAGCGGCATCCAATAACGTCAAAGACATGTCCAACTGGGGAGAGAGCAAGTGAGAATGGTGGCCAGAGGTGAATCTGTTTAATTTGCAGATCACGTCGGCTGATGCGTACTGTGCTTAATTGAGTGTTATCCTGTTGGTAAAAGACACTGGGAAACCCAGAAGGATGGGTAGTGTTGGGCTGTCATAGAGCGCTGAATACGAATTAATTAATTTCTGTTGGACGTGATGGCGTCCCAAATTGTCACGTTGTGGGACTCTCCATAGATGCATTGGATTAGGTCTGTCATTGCATGCGATGACTATTGAGCAAATAGAATCGAGGCTTGTTTGAAAATACGGCCCTGTGCTGTTCCGTCTTCCATCAGAGTAGGTAACTAACAACTAATCAACCCATAATGGTTCTGATCGATTTGATACATTAAGGGTATCCTGCACATGTTGCAAAATAGAGGTAGAAGGGATTTGTGGAGTCGCCACTGCTTTTCGATGGATGTGTCGATCCGAGTACTAATATCACTTTGGCACCCCTCAAATTTCCTGTATTTCTTTGTTCCAATCACCTTTGCTACAATCGGTGCATCATGAATCGTATAAATGGACGTTAGCTGAGATATAACGTATGGACCAACATTGCCTTCTTAGTCCAATCACCATGTCCTTTGTAAAAATGTGTGTCTCCTGGAATTACCTCTCTTGGCCTTCTCAGCTATTATACGTGTCTTTTGAGAATCAAAAAAATATTTCACGTTGAATTAATTCTCTAGCTGAAATAAAGCAATGGATAGTTTCCAATCTTCAGGTCCATTTCATTTGAAATATTAGAATTGTCGGAGAAAGGTATGTACTGTCGTTATACTTTACTTTAATTTACATCAAAATCTGAAGCAACACGAGGGCTATTGCTAGGTGCCTCGTAATTATGTGCCTCGTAATTATCAAGTAACGAGGGTGATATACTGAACTGGCATCTCCCTCTCTAGATTTTCACGTTCTTGTGAGGCTCGACAGATTTAATGCACGTAGGCCCCTTCAAAGGGAGGATTTTCATTAGCACTAGGTTTCGAACCATCGACACGTAACTGCCATGGTGCCTTGGTTATCGCTGCTAAACACCGTTGTTAACTGACAAGACGTTAGATATCTCTAAAAATAATTTTACCATTGTTAGAAATTTCAAGGCAGAATTAATACTTTATACGTCTCATTTTTGGTAGCATAAGTCTACAGTTATTCAATTTTGCTTAAAAAACAATCAAATTTATTTATTTTTAATTCATGTATATTTCTTTCCTGTCAGTTTTATTCCGAGAAAATTTGAGAAAGAAATTTTTTATGAAAATTAATGGTCATTGTAAATGCCTAAAATAAGGCATAAACACTACTGCTTCTCTTTCGCAAAAATGTTTTTTGGGAGTGTGTGCAATTACTATATTCCTAGTGGTGTAACCAAATAGAAGGTTAAGAGCTGAATAGCGATATTCCACTTGGGTATGAGATCCTCACTGTCTGAGTTTGATACAATGTGCACAGTGCACTTTGCATTGTTTGATTCTGTCTTTATTCAATATTTCATGAGTCTGGTTAAATAATTGTCTAGTTAATTAACCATGCACTGTGATGGTCTCCAGGATAATTCGCTCCTGAATAATCTATTGAGAATCTACCGCATGTAGAGATAACAATCGTTCAAGCCGCCCATCTGATATAGTGGTTAGTAACACTGACTGTTGTGTCGTAGAGCCTGGGCTCGAATCCCGGTGAAAGCACGGATGTTTGTAAATGCATAGTTCCTGTGCGGTAGGGGTATCCACTCTAAACGTCCTTTTGTGAAATTGGCGTCCGGGAAAGAGAGTTGGGTGGCCCCTGATCACCTGCTGGGTGTTCTCCCTCAAAATTGGGGTGGAGCCAACCCAAGTCGTATTGCCATCCGTGTAATGCTCAAAACCAGGGTTAACAACAGGCGTACAACTAGCCCTTTGCCGCGATGAATTTCGTGGGCCTCGACTTGACACCGTCAGTCAGGTGGCATGAGAAACAACAACACAGTCCTTCAACAAATGATACGAAAGTCTTACAATTGATGTACTCGAAGAATGCTTGACATTCAACAACATAACATAAATTTTTAAATATCTGATTTGAATTGAATTTTGGAGCAAAAAAAGTAATCTGATGATTATGTACAGTGGACAAAGGGAATAATAGCCTTTGTTGCTCCAAATCCCATAAAACCACTAACTGTACCTGTAACAGCGACCAAAATATTGAGAATTCATTCAAAGAATTTTTTATTCATAGTTTGAAGCTTAAATGTTTTGTAATCTGAACTGGTTTTTGGACTAAAACACAATTTCTTTGCATTCATTGGTCATGGTAACTTTAAGTTATTTGAACAAATTTTATTTGTGGTTCCATCACATTTCCTGCGATTGTAGTATAGGCGGCGAGGAAAATGTAGAGAATGTGCTCTTGTGTGTTCCAAGATTGTCAGAGAAAGAAAGATCGTAAGACTGGCTCTCAAAGGCATTAATATAAATTGGCCAGATTTTCTTCAACTTATTTCCACCAGAAGTGCTTTTGAAAATTTTTGTAAATTAAATGTAAGCAGTTGTAATCCTTCATGACTTTTTAAATTTTCTTTTTTACATATGTAATATGTTTCATACTTGTTTCTGTAAGTCCCGTGTGATACTTTGTGGTGCACGGGGATTTATACAAATGTTTTTAATTAAAAATCAGAAATCCTTGCATCATCAGTGAAAACGCATTTGATAATATTACGAAGGTATTCAACAATATTTAAAAAGCAACATTAAGGACATTCATGAGTAATCATCATTAAGAAATCCATAAAATTTTAATTAAAAATTTGTGAAAACTGCCTCAATATAATGCATAAAATGTTATTTAAATAGATACTACACGTATACGATTTCAAACATTTGAACAATTATGAAAATACAAAATAGAATAAAGTCTGCGTTATTCATTTCCGAGGTAATCTCGTAATTTCATAGTTTCTTAGACTCTTTTATTAGCTTCACCTGAATGCAACGGAATCTTTGAACTCGTGTATCGAACGTAGTCGGATACCTTAATAAGATTATGGGGGGAGAGGGAGTAGACCACTTTGAACAACTTCGAGAACGTTATGCCAAATGGAAGATGCTCCCGGAAATGATGGCATCGAATATTTTACCTCCTCATTTATCAAGCAACTGTCAATTCCTTCATTTTGTGGAAATTGTGTAGAAGAAATATGAGATCGGAAGACCAACTAGGTTTTCGTCTTCGGCTAGCAACCAATTGATTTCTAGATTTTCAACTCGGAAATGAAAAGGACGACCTATAAGTTTCATGGCCAATAAAAAAAAAATGGTTCCAGATGAAGTGAGGTTGAATAAAGTTGGTAACCATATCCCAATTTTAGGGAATACATACAGGTGCTGTCGTTTGTGCTCTGGTAAGGCACTTCAAAACAGAACACGTCATGTGTGTATAACTTTTAATGTATCGTTATGTATATTTCAAGGGGTATTTTCCAAACTTTCATGGAAATCAGAATAAAATAATTTATAATATACAATTCTTTTTCCAGTTTGTAGTATTTGTAAAATGTATTACATAAATATAAAACAAAAAATAAATAAAAACATTAAGTTTCCTACTTTTTAATAGCCCTCAATAGGTAAGTATACTAACCTTGAAAAATGGCGTTACAAATTAAATTAATTTAATCTCATATATTAAATGCGTTTCTTTTTATAAATCAATCTGTATTCCAAAAATATTTTATAATACCTTTACTAGAAATAAATGGCCCATTATAGAAGATATATTTTATTTAAACTTCATAAGATTATTTGCACACAATAATACTTATTAGGTAATTGAAAAGTACTTACTGTTGCTGACATTTTTGCTTCTGTGGCAGCACAAAATAAGACCCTGGAGTCTTATATAATGGACCTGCACTCCCTGCTGTCTGTGGTAAGATTAAATACGATTTAGTATTCCAACTTATTGATGAGCAAAAGTTATTTTTTTACCTGTTTTGTGCTTTAGACTCAGACAAAAACATATGTAAACAATTCAAAAGAATGTGAAATATAACAATGAAGTCTGTGGAGCTATTGGTAATAGCAGATACTTGAATAGAATTGCTGATTTTGTGATTTTCAGTTACAGCCGAGTACCTCGGTATCAAATGAAGCTGCTTGATGTGCATCTCTCTGTTGTTGGATATTGTATGTTTGCGATTTGCTGGGTAAGTGAATTCTGAATAAATTAATAAACATGAAACAATATGTTTTTTTTTAAAGAACATGCAAATGAAATTTATATCTTGTAAACAATATGAGCCATTGATAAATATTTTTCTACAGTTGAATAACAAAAAGTTGACATATTTTTAAAGGGAGGGACATGAAACTTGTTATGCGTAAATCTTTATTTTTTGTTTCATCATTACGATTTCAGCTCATGATTATTAATTTCCGTTTGTATTACATACGAAAGTGCTTGAAAACATGTTTGTATATTGTTTTGCAATTATTACATTTTCATGTATTTAAATTGCTCCTTGCTATTTAAATTTTTTTAAAAAAAATCTCACAATTTTTTTTATATTTACAAAAAATAAATAATACTAAGCTTTCAATTTTTAATCGAAAAAGAATAAAATATAAATAAAGGAATTCTGCAGAGCAATTTTATTTTTGCAGAAGCACTTTAAATGTGGTTTCAATTGTAAAAATTTGTAATATATTATTGTGTTCACACGTAAGCAATACAATACAATAAAAAAAGTTTTTTTTCAAGGCTTTTAAGGAAAATTTAAGAAACACTTGAATGAAAAGAAACATTTTAAATAAAAAAGAGCCATTTTTTTAAAAAAAATGAATGGGGGCAAAAAAAAACAACAACTGAAGAGTACCCTAAGGTCTCTTTATTAAAAAACTATGTTTAATGATTGAAACATTGCCAATTTTTTTAAAAAAAAGTCTCCAATGTATATAAATTTAAATGAAACTGAAAATTAAGAATTGCTATTCACACACATGATAGATCACTAATTATATCATATTTTTTATCAAACTTTTCTTTTCATTTTGTGTGTATGTGTGTCTCGTATTACCTTAGCATGGGATATGTTAGACCTTTATATCGAGATTTTTTTCTATTGATTTAAGAAAAAAATTCACTTATAAAGTTCACTAAGATAAAGTTAATTTGATTTTTTAGACTTTTTTTGGGTAAAAAATACATTTAACATTGTCCATTGCATGTTATTGAAAGGACATTTTCTGTATTTTACATTTCTCCTCTTGAGATTTATAACCTATTTTGTAAATACTACATTATAAAAAAGCATCAAAAAATTGATAAAATTTGTGTTCATAGATGATGAGGATATATAGAATTAATACATACGTTCCACGAAATTTATGAAAATAGTGATCAATATGTAGCAAATACCTTAGACGTATTTAATATGTTTCGTAAATAAATATAGGTTTGTAATACGCGAAATGTGAATTGTACATTAAATAGAGGAAAATGGCGCAGAGATTAAATTGATGAAGTTATTGATGTAGTAAGTATACTCTCCATGACCGCGCGCGCGTATAAAGGGTTATTGTAGAAATAAAGCTTTTCAAGATATTTAACAATGCGATATAATAACTTTTTGTAAGAGCATGTATCAATATGAGAACCGAAATTTTAAAATGAAAATTCCGCTCAATGCTTTGATTAATTGAATTTAAGCTTTAATAATAAATTTAACCTAACAATGGATGTATTATCTTGAGATAAATAGCTAACATTACTCTAAAATAATGCAAAATTTAGGAAGAAGTCAATTTTTAAAAATACAGTATTTTCTCGAATCTATGCCGCCATCGATTCTAAGCCGCAGCCAAAATTCTCAACATGTTTTTTTTGAAAAAATGTTGTTATCGATTCTTAGCCGCACCCCCCAATTCTCTATGCGTCTTTGAAAAAAAAATAATAAAAAAAATTGAGTAAAAGGTTCATCAATAACCGATGCTTAAGAAATTTAAAAAAATTAATAAGAAATAATAAGTTGATAATTTATTTATTTCACCAGTATTAAAAGTTTTCAAATATATATGCATGAACCAAAAATTACACGAATTTCAGTGTCATGTTTCGAAAATGTTTCGTCACTCCCATTTTGACAGCTGACTTTGAAATTGGTGCCGGCGTCTCCATTTTCCCTCACGGAGTCGTCTTCCGTGCCCTCCAATGCATTTGTCATGCAATATTTTTTTTTAAATAAATGCATTATAGAAGAATGTAAAAGAATTATTTTAGATTGTTGAACATTTACAAACAAAAATTATGTCATTTTGTTTACGCCATCGACGTATATTTGTTTCATCCGTGTCAAATTTTCAATTGCCACTGCTTTGTTTCCGTTTTTTTCTGCATATAAAATTACCTCCCTTTTCATACTTGCGATATAGTGAATTCGTCTTGATACTATTACCAATATCTTTAATGTTTAAGAGAAGATGAAAAGAAAAGGTGTACAAAAAAACTTTCCTAAATACGAGCAAACAATGAAGTTTAGGATAGATTGAATACTAGAAATAAACTGTGGAATGGGATAAGTTATCGATGCAAGTGGTCAGAATGGGTGGCTACATTTTTCCTTTTGAAAGGAGAAAAAAATAAATATCCCCCTCCACCTTTGCCTTCGATTATAACCCACACTTGACTGTTAGCAGCATTAACACTGGAAAAATAGTGCGGCTTAGATTCGAGTAAATCCGGTAATTGCTACTATTTCTGTCTAAAAGTTCTCATACCCCTGCTTAACTTTTTCATATTCTTGAGCTAAAAAACATGTTTTTCGTTTTGCAAACACTATAAGCAATCAAAGTGTTCAATTGTTTTTTTACTTTACACTACTTTTATTATTTTTCATTATTTTTAGGTAAATATATAAATGTTTTTATTATAACAAAATTTTATAAGTATGAATTATTTACTTTACTATATATAATGTTTTACATAGTGAGGATTCATTTAATGTGGTATTTTCTAGGAGCCAACAGTATTACTTGAAGTATTTCTGTTAACAAAAATATTCTTCCCTTAGCTCTTATCTTAAGTCATTTTTAATACTTTTATGGATGAAAACAATGTTAAGTCTCTGATTTTCCAATATATAGCTAAAATCTTTAACTTAAAACTCAGACTTGCGTGACTCGGAATAGATTTATTAATTTCAGTACTTGGCCGTTTTGTATTTGGAGTCATCAATTCCAATAAATTTTTATTGGCATTTTAGTACACTTTCATGAAATTACGCTAACAGAAGGAATTTCTTGCAAATCCTTTATTAAATTGATGGGGAAATGAATCTTCCTTCATAGCAGAGATCCACTATATTTTGGTTATTTGGGTCTCTCTGGCACTTTTTATTTATCTTTTTCCTTTGCATATGTAAAAAGAATTGATAAAGTTTAATATCAAACGGCATGACTGCAATAAATAGATTAATGTTTGTCCATGTATACCTACATCGTGTAGATATGTAGATTGTAATACTGTACGTGCAGTATATTGCCGGCAATTGTACGGTATTGTGCGAGTTACACCGTACGTTGTATGAATGTCCCTTTAAAGTCCTACTTTATGTTTTTGAATTAAATAAATAAATCGTGCTTAGCGACAGAATTGCTTTGTTCGACAATATTTATAATTCATTTTTAATTACATTTTGTGTACTGAACTCAAATCTATACAAGTTTCTCCATTAAATAAACGGACTTTAAGAGTACGCAAGCCGCCTAGCCGGTATGGTGATTATGACTTGTAATCGAGTGGGCTTGGGTTCGAATCCTGAATAAGGTATGGGTGTATCTTCGGGAAAAGGAGTAGGACTTTCACCTGAAATAGATTCCTGCCTCGATTAGAAAGCAGCGCACCCGTTCGGTTCTATGCTGGGATCATCGTTTGTAATAAAATCAATATTCTTCTGTGTTTGTTTTGTATGTTTATGTTCGACTATCTTTCGTATGTATCCCAGGATAAAACACACGACAATAACAACAGCAACTACAAGAGTACGCAAAGAAAACCATCCGGAAATACTAAGTTTAATTTGAATCGGTTATAACTATGCTCTAAAAATGACCCTAATGCTTTTAAGCGAAAAGGACTTGATATGATAGAAAACCTTTCTCAAGAGAACCTAGTAGTTGCCTACACCGACGGTTCCTGGGACAAATCTCTCAGCAAAGGCGGAATTGGTATTCTTCTTTTTCCAGAAGACAGGAAACGCGAACACACATTTTAACACTGATATAATTGCCTCTAACTTCACCAGCGAGCTCTTAGCGATTCGAGAAGCCCTTACCATATACATGACTGACTCTAACAGGCTATGAATACTACAGAAGGATTGATATTCCTTTCAAATTCTAAATCTGCTTTATAGGCCATCATATACGGAGACTAACATAATCTCCTCCATAAATTTCCTACTCGAGCAGATGCATTACAAGGGGAAATCCTATGTGCTAGAATGAATACCTGCATATCAGTGGTGTAATGTACATTCCTGCATTGCGGGAGAGGGACTCTAGGGGGCCCAAAGCCTGACTGACGCAAACTACGTATTTGGGCTTGGTGCCCCAAACCTGAGTTTGCAGGCGGCCTGTATATTCTCCGTTACGCCACTGCTGTACATGTAAATATCGAAGGAAATAAGTGCACTGATTCTTTGACCAAAGAATGCAGAGACCATGACCTACCAAGAACCACCATCACACTTGCTGATACAAACTCTGTGGTCATATGTAGACTTTTATCCAGTTCCTTGAAGAAACCCATCATAACAGACTTTGACTCCTCAAGATTCATAACATCCCCAATCGCAAGACTAAGAACTTATCATTACAAAGGCAGGGAAATTCATCCTGACGAAACAGTATCTTACATACAATGTAAAAACTGTTCCTCGAGTGCCCAGCCTTAACCCCAAGAGAAATTAAGCTCGGTCTAACTTCTCTTAAGGGCCAACTGTAGGAGATCCTCTACAGCAGGGATGACGAACCAATGGCACGCGTGCCACTGATGGCCTTTCAAAATAACGAAGTTTACTGCGAAGTATTACGAACAAATGCCAGTGATCACTCGCGGGTGGCGGGGATTTAATTACAGACACATTTAACTGTTTGAAGAAGCTGATTTATACCATTTTAACCCTATCTTCATCTGCTTATGCCTGGGAGTCAGTATCATCCAAGATTCCCTCAGAAACCGTTTGGTTGTCAGCATGCTTTCTGCTAAACGTAACATCTTACAATCCTAATATAAGTTATTTGTCATCTAATCTGCAACAACAGAAGTCACACTAATGCTACTTTAATTTGAATTATATGTTTTACTAAAACATTTACTGTATACTATACAGTGCACATAACGTATTTTTTCATAGTAAATAAAGAGTTTTCTTTGTTAGTAAATTTTTTCAATAATCACAAGGCAAAATTACTGGAAGGCATGTACGTCTATACCTCATTAAACATTTCTTTAGAAAAAAATGTTACGTTGAATAAAGGTTCGCCACCTATGCTCTGTAGCCAGAACACTCTAAAATTAACCGCCGCAGTTGCTGCCACCTTAGGTGGAATTCAGGTTTTTTTAATACTTTTTTCTTGCCAAATCGATGGCCACGACGACAACAACAAGGGTACGCGAGGAAAAACTTTAAATTTTCATAGCTATGGAGTTGTATTTCTTTAAGAATAGTATAATAAAGAACACAACTGATTCTATATATTTTCTATAATAATAACTAAAAATAACTTAATAATTCCTGATCTTACAAGTGATTTATTTCCTTTCGTGTGAGTAAATAACTGTGAGATTCATTTCTTTCAGTATGCCCATGAATAAAAAAATAGTTTCATAAATGGCTAGTAAATATTTTTTTTTGTAAAATTTACCAAACTTCACTTAATTTTGCTTTTAAATTTGAACTGGTCGTTATCTTAAGTTATGAAAATCCGCTATATTCATAATTATGTATATTCGAAAAGTATATAAAACTTCTGTCTCAAAATTTTTCTTAAAATGGTTCTTATATATCTTTGTATTGCTATAAGTGCAAGTTTAGAGCTATTTGATCATATTAAATTGTTTGCGGGAAAAAATAAAGAAAGAAAGAAAATCTTTTCAAAAATTAAATCATGCAGAAGAATTATCAGAAGGAATGACATGAAGTGAAGCAAAATGTAGAAATAATTTCAAACAATTTTCAAACAAATAAAGTTTTAATACAATGAAATTAAATGCAATTTTATATAATGAAGAGTAGTTTTTAGAACACTTATAAAATATACAAAAAAAAATCGTTTGAATTCCATAATCAAATAAAGTTTAACTTTTACAAAAATACGAATTAATGTATAAGAAAAAAAGTGTCTTAGGTGTATCGAACTATTGAATAAATTCTCTTTAACTTGAAAAATCTAAGAAATACTCTGTACATTTTATTGGTAAGTCTGGCATGGATGGCGTTTTGTTTCCTAGTAAAACAATTTGACCTTGACACATGCAAGGTCACAGCAGGAAAACCTCGTCAGACAAAAAAACAACAAATAACTATAGGAAAAACTAAACCGTAGAGTATTTCCACAATGTATTGTTCAGTTAAAGCAATGCTAAACAATTTAATAAAGGAAAAAAATTGTATTGTTTTTAGTAACGTTTTTAATAAACAGGATTTATGAAAGTAATATCCTTAACATATGATGCCACTCTTTAAAGAAGAAATATAACTATTTTTACCGGTACATAAATGTTGGAATTAGTAAAAAAATTTTCTCTAAATGATACAAAATTATACACAATCGTCAAAATCTAACAGAAAATTTCAAAAATAAAAGCGACGTTTAAACTAGTATATTTGTTAAAAAAGGAAAAAAACTAGTTAATGTTGTAGTGCAGTTATAAACAAAATTGCAGGATGCTGTACAGAAGTGCTCCACACCATCTTATATTGTAAGAAATAACACTAGGACGTCCGGGATTTTCGATTACCCCTCCCCCCTTGGTCCACCGGTGTCGTTTCGACACCACGATATAAAATACATAAAATAATTGTAATAACTAAATAACTGCAGGACTACTGTTAAGTAGGGTTTAGTTTTAAGGCTTTTTAATATTATTTCATATAATTATCAGATATTATGATCCTTTATATCACATAAAAAACTGACGTTGACTTTATGTTTCGCGAAACTTGTTGGACCACTGCTTTGTCGCAAAGCCATTTCGAGTAGCTAATCAGCCAAGAACATTACTATTATTCTGTGCCATTCCTAGCGACATATATATCAAGATTTGCTGGAATATTATCAATTACATCTACACTTTCTTCAGATCCTTCGGAGTCACTTTCACTCAATCTTACAACTTTACTAGGATCTAAATTATAGCAAGATAGCTAACACTGCCATCCGATTCATTCTCAGAAAGCTCTCGTAACAAATTTGCAGCTTCATCAGGACTTAGACCTTTTCTATGAGTCATCATTTCAGGGTGTCTGTTCTGCACAAGGTTCGAAAATCGAATGAAATGTTTTTTTATGAGAAAATCAGCAAATGCTATGGAACGAAACACTTAGACACAAGGATTTTAGTAAAACTGACTCATTTCCGCTGTGAACACAATAACACTTCATTCAAGGCCAAATAAATGTACGATATTAGTTTTATTAATGGTATCTATTTAATGAACTATCTTTCGCTGAAAGACAGCTATTTATAATGATAAATTACCTTGGTGTCGAAACGACACCAGCGGACGTTCTAGGTATATTTAGTTGTAAAATCTCTTCTAATTAACCTAGAACCACAAAATCTTTTCTGTGTAATCACTGTGAAAAATAATTAAAAGTCACGAAAATCTTTCAAATTCCCTACAAAAATGCGGAGACAAACTAGACAGGTTTCTGTGTTCAATCGACATCGAAGGACATTTTAGCGTTAATTTACACTAGATGGAGCAGGAGAGAAAGAATTTGAGAAACATGGAAAATTCTTTTGTTACAAATTGTATAGTTAAAAAACGCAATACATCATTTTTTATTCGGTATTGGTCTTAGTGTTATCATAAGTATAAACCGATATTTCCACTCGAATTTTGTTTTTTAAGTAGTTAAGCTTTTATCAAAAATAATTCGAGAGATATTTGTTATAAAAATTTAAAATTGTGGTGCTGCTTTTGAAAATCAATGCATCAAATGTCCTCCAAGTATAAAGCATCTGAATTGTTAGATTTGGTGTGTTGAGTCGCAAAGCAATAAAGTTTATCAAAAATAAACTTCATTTCAACAACAGAACCAATAATTAAAACTCAGAATATATTCCCTTCGTCAGAGAGGAATTTTGGGAAGACAAAAGAAATCCTTGAAGACATTTCTTCCTAACAATGAAATGCAGTAGGATGTTATAGCAGTCAGTAAGGTGTAAGAATTAAGAACATCCGATATTATGAGCGTTCAAAACATAGATCTATTATTGACATAAATCTAATAATGTTTTTAAAAATAAATATAAATTTTTAATATATATAAGTTTCGAAAATAAAATTTCTAAAAAAATAAAGGTACTAATTACGTGTTTTGGGACTTCAAAAATTAAATTAGAAAATAACATTTAAACAAGAAGACAATTATTTCATGTCCTGTTGTCTATTTATTAATTTATTTCTTCTTTTAAAGGGGACATGGAACATTTTTTTTAAAAAAGCTTTGATTTAATGTTATTTACTATTTTTTTGCTTGTAACCTCTGTACACCCACGGATAAAAAAATTAGAGCACCAAGAAGGAGTCGTCAAAATGAAACGAAATTTTACTGGAAGTACTGGAATAAGTAAATGATTAGAAAATCAAAGAAAAGGATCATTTATTTCAGAGAAAAAGGCAAAAGAATGGAGGATTTAGTACCGTGTGGAACAGTCTCTATAGAGCGAGAATATGCACGATGCCATACGATGGGGGCATTGAGGCTTACAAGTTCTGTATGATGTCTTGAGACATTTAGTTCCATATTTGCTGTAACCTTGCCTCTAGTTCGTTAAAACTCGTGGGATGCCCAACTCTCCGTCCCAAATGATCCCAGATATTCTCGATTGGAGACAAATCTTGGGATCAGGCCATCCAAGAAAGGGTAATAACAGTGTGGAAACAGTCTTATGACACCCTTGCCGTGTGAGGCCGAGCATTGTCTAGTTGAAAAATGACTTCTAGGAGCCATTGCATGAATGGCAACACATGTGGTTGCAGTATGTCATAGACATACCGCTGGGCTGTCATGGTGCCACGGATCAATACTAGGGGTGACCGTGTATTGTAGGCAATGGCACCTTATACCATCTCGCCAGCTGTGGGAGCGGTGTGTCGCTGTAAAGCAAAGGCAGGATTGAGGCGTTCCCCACGGGGTCTCCACACACGAACACGATTGTCATCACTGCTGAGATTGAATCTGGATTCGTCGCTAAAGACGACCTGGTTCCATTCCGCTGCAGTCCAGTTTCCTCGTGCGTGGCACCACTCCAAACGGAGGAGTCGATGGCTGGGCGTCAAGGACAGCACACGTAATAGGCCCCAAATGTCCTTCAGCCAGGCGCCTTTGTATGGTTCGAGAAGACACAGGGGCCCCTGGTGAAGGTGCTACCTGTAATTGGATGGCGGTCGATGAAGCAGTTGGCGGTACGCATGCATTTCTTATGATGTGGCGGTCTTCTGGTCTGTCGAGGGCGTCTTGAGTCTGGTCTTCGTGTAAATGACATCTCTCGGATCCACTGGTCCCAACACCTCCTCACAACACAATCAGAGCGGCTTAATTGACGAGCTTCTCACCTAGATGACCACCCAGCTTCCATCATGCCGATGATTCTCTTCTCTCAAACTGTAACAGCTGTTCATATTGTCTTCGAAAACGGCGTAATGGCATGTCTACCTCAGCTCTTCCTTTGTAAACTATTCAGCACACTTAAACAAGCTTTGGTTACCTGTTTTATACTCCACGGAGAACGACATTAAACGCCCTCTACCGGCTATACGTAATGCGCAATCAAGCTGCATTTCTAATCATTTGTATATCTCCCCGACATATACCTTTATGCCAGGTTTCGTTACGATCCCGCAATTATTTCTTGGCGCGCTAATTTTTTTGTCTATGAGTGTATATGTATAACTACAAAAAGCTAACAAAAAGCTAACTTCGTAAAAACCAGTTTTGTGCTCAAAATACTACTAAAAGCTTTCCATTTAATTTTTTAAAGAAAAATTTCAAGACACTATTCCTCCTACAATAGTTGACATACACATATGAAACTTCATTTCCCAGTACGTCAAACTATGCATACTAAAAGTTGGTATGGAGTTTCTGCTAATTTAGTAAATATTAGTAAAATCCTTTTTTTTTAAATGCTTTTTGAAATTTCTTGAAAAATGTATACATTCTAAATTCATCTATTTCGTAAAAAATAAGTATTGCTTTGATTAAGAAAATGTATGCCAACTTTTGTAACATGTACTAACAGCAATAAGTCAGAAAAAAAAATCAAAGCATTTGGAGTAACAACAACAAAAAAAAAAGACTATTAATATTTGACAAGTGATTACAAACGATAAAAATGCTTATTTTTTCAGTTACAAATGATTTTGTGTTTTCTATATTTTTGAACGCTTTCAAGAGCAAACTAAATGAATAGTGATGTCTTTTTCATCGGCGTAAATTAAAATCTGGAAAATTATTGATATTACCAAATCCTTAAATTTTACAGTCGTTTCTACCAACATTCTCCAATTGAATTATTATTTTTTAATTTGATGCTTGGTACACAAAGTAATTATAAAAAGAGATATTTATTACCAAGCTTTTTAAATATAAATCTGTATTATTCTACTCGAAACTTACCATTATGCATTTAAAATAAATCTTTTTTTTTTTTAGGAAATTACTCACAAAACATGGTTTTTAGTAGGATAAATTAAAGTATGTAGTTCTATGTTTATTCGAAATGTGTTATTTTACAATTGAAGATTCTTTTTTTCAGAGCGAGGCTATGAAAAAGCGTTTTATGAAAATTCATCGATGGTGGCTCAAAAACTAATTAGAGCATTTTATCAATTATGGGAACTTTTCATTTACAAATGCTTCTATACTTAACGGTAAGCATAATTTGTTCTAACTCTGTTAATTAATTAAGAAATTATTTTCAAAATTTTATAATAATATTAAGGTTAATTGATACATATTATTGTCAGAAATGTCAAATTTCAAATGGCTTTTACAGACGCCTAATTATTATACATATACCCGATGATCATGCGTGCTTATATATGTCCATGTAAAAAATGATAAATCTATCTTGTGATACAGTCTGCCTGGTATTTTTCAAACATCGCTCTACATATGCAATATTTTAGGGTGTCCGAGTCTGGTGGCCAACCACATTGGCAAAACCTCTGACGATATGCTGGTCAAAGAAAAGCATCAACAACACGGAGATAGAGCAGAAATATGCGAGTCATATGGAATGTGGCATTATTTTGTTTTAAAGTGGCGGGAAGTTAACGTGTTCTGTACGGTAACCCGCACAGTATCATTGAGTCATTAAAGTTATGGACAGAATAACTAGAAATGACCTGCTTTTGTAAGAAATAGAATTATGCATCATAATGGCTGTTTCTGCAGGTGCCATTTTCTCTGAAAGCGGATTCAATGATCATCTGCTTTGAGACTGAAACGGGATGTATCATTGAACACTATGCGTTAAGAGTTTGCTGGCAGCCATGATGACTGACTACACACCACTCTATATTCTATTGATATTGTGTAGTCATAAACAGTTGTTTTAAAGTCCCCTATGAGCGTAACCCCGCCACAACCAAGAAAAGGGCATAGCGGAAGATATCAGGAGCGTTATGGAATAGATTGTAGCACGTTGGATAATGATGCTGTTGAAGTAGTTTAGACTTCCAAAGCAATCATTTTGCTGTCGATTTTCTTACAGCAATAATTGCTACCACAGTGGCGTAACGGAGAATGTTAGGGCCTTCTGCAAATTCAGGCTTTCGGCTCCAAGCTGGATCTTGATTGCAAAATCATAAACTTATATATGTCTCCCTTCCGCGATGTGGGGGGTGTACGCTGCGAGGGTGTACGTTGCACTACTTGCTGCCTAATACCTTGGCATTGCAATGTCTGAGAGATGCAGACGACAGGTTGTTGCTCACTATGACTAGCTAGAATCAGGCATCCCGATTATGTGACTACTTTTAAAGTTTTCATATCACTACAATGTGTCTTCAGCAATGCCGTAATGATATAATTGGCTAAGTGTTTTCAGGTAGCTGCAATGCTGGCAGCAACTTTTCGAAACTTTTGTTGTTAACAGTTTGTTGTGTAATTAGAAACCATTCTGGTTACATAATAGAAACACATGTTGTGACCGGAAATAACAATCATTAGTCTTGGAAAATTGAATCATTTGCAAACTCGGTGTACAAAAATTGTATACGAAATTTCAAAATGGTTGGATTATTTTTAAAGGATGTTCCTTACTTTATTTTATTTTTTTCAAAAAAACGGTGCAGTTTAATTATATTACTTTTCACTAAAAACGATACTTTTTGCAAAAGTAATCTTGGATAGTTATTTTCTGCATAACTTTTCTAAACATCTGTGTTCGTCCTTAGCAAAAGTGACAGTAAAAATAATAATAATAAATCTTTTTATTTTTAATTGAAATAAAGAAGGAATAGGAAGTATTTTTTTAAATGGAGAAATATTGAGTTCTCTTAGATAGTCCAGAGATTCTATTTGTTTCAAAATAAAAGAGAAATACTTGGGAAGTTTAATCAGCACGTTATTCTTATACATTGTAGATCAGTAACACTTGATTGAGAAAAGAAATAAAATAAAAGAAAGCACATATACCAAGCTACTTCTGTACATTATAACCAAATCTTTGTAAACGTTTGTCCGAAACTCATTACCCTAACAACAAAAACCTCCTTTGAGATTTAGCCAGCATTGAATAGTTGTCTTATATATGTAACCTGGACATCGTAGATGAAATGACGTCCTCTCAGATATTCTTTCATCTTGCGGAACACATGGAAATCTTAGATCGGGATTACTCAAGGTATGTTGTGATCGACGCGTGCGTTGTTGGTCTTTTTTATCTTCTCTGAATCGGTTCAAGTGTATGTGACCTCAGTGGCATAACGGAGAATATTATGGCCCCCTGCAAAGTCAGGTTTTGTGTTTCAAGCTAGATCTTACAAAGGGTGCATGCAAGGTGGAAGTCAGACTTTGGGCCCCTCGCAATCCGGGGGTGTACGTTACGCTATTGTGTGATCTTTCAACTGTTGGACTCATTTTATTAGAGCTGTATGTGGCATTGCGAGTGAGCCATTCACTACTGATACTTCATGATCAATTGCCGTTCATTTGTGCCTTTTTACTCACAAAAATAATGTGTTTTAACGTTATATTTTCACCCTACTGTTTTTTAGACCTGTTTTGAACTAACTGTTGTTTATAGAGAGATAGTTCAGTAAATTTATAATATTGTATATAGAGAGATTGTTCAGTAAATTTAATATTGTATATAGAGAGATTATTCATTAAATTTAATATATATTGTATATAGAGAGATTGTTCATTAATATTAAATATTGTATATAGATATAGAGAGATTGTTCAATAAATTCAATATTGTATAAAGAGATTTAATATTAACGTATTACACATCCAGATACAAATTATTTACACTATTTTAAGAGTTTATTACATAATTTGTAACAATGTGTTATTTTTGCTGAGCAGAAGGAAGGTGTTTTCAAAAATCGACCCACAAGAGAGTTACGGGCGTTATAAATTTAAAGAAAAAATCTTTTTTATCAGCTGTTATATCTACAGACTTAAAATTAAGCAAAAATGGTTTTTTATTTAGCTGAGATATGCAAAAAGCTTTTTTTTGTTTAATTTACAATTACCGTAAAATTAATTCATTAAAAACTTCTTTATCCTACAGTCTGTATTGTTTAATTTTTCAATTCACCCGCGCTCAGAACGGGTATACCAGCCAGCTAGTTATATATATATATATATATAATATAAAAAGTTCTCTATTATATATATATATATATATATACTTTTTCTTTTAATATTTAACATTTTAGAATTAGTTGTTAGGGAAAGGCGCCAGAAGAAAAAAAAATGATAATTATTTAAAACAAGTTTAGCCATCTACCAAAAACGAAAGCAATTGAAGAATTCCAGTTAAATTTATGACGTCTGTTATAAAACAAAAGCAAGTTTAAAAATATTTCAGATATTGGAAATTATAATAGATTTGAACAATTTATTACATTAATCATAGTACATTATGGCATGTTTTTTAAATATTCCTATTAATTTAATATTGAAAATAATCTTTAATAAAGGTATTTTTTGCTTATTCATAGAAAAATAAATCCTGGGAAAGGTAAATTGTGAATATAAATAAAGTAGTAAAATAAATGTAAAAGTAATAAAACTTTCAAATATAAACTTATAAGCTATGATAAAAATAACTTTTTTGTATTGTGATTTTTAAGAGTAACGAATTGTTTTAATATTCGAATACATTTCGACGCATACTTATATTCGTGTGTATGAGTATTAAAGTTAACAAAAGTTCTTTTTTATTTCTAGTTATTTTTTCTTGTTCCCTAAGATCCAGTATTCTTATACAGAAGCTTATTCTGTCCACAGTAAATTTCCTTCTTTTGTTTTTTAATGATGAAATATTCTCTGCAAGAGTAGCACACACAATTATAATTTATTGCACAGCGTAAGCTTCATCTGTTTCAACAATAAGTTACATTCATATGAAATCAGAGTTTCTTTTTTCATTTTATTTCAATCAAATATTTGTTTCAAAAAGCTACCACGAAAAGCTTTCAAAAGAATTACCTCGAAAAGAAATTTAACACCTGAAAGACAAATCATAATTATGTATAGAGATAACTTTTTATTCATGCTGTTGAGGAACAATGCAGCAATAAAAAACATTGAAATCATTCATTGCACACAGGTACAAAATGAACACGTTATGTTTTGGAATTGAAATATATATAAGTAATACCAACAAATTGAAATAAGAGATCCCATTGCATCTGATGTAATAAATAAATTCGGCATTGATTAAAATAGTTATCCATAAGAAAGGATTATACAATATTCCAATTAGAAGATACGACCCATTATTTATTATAGAAACTATTTTAATTATATTAATAAATGGGGTTAGAAAATTTATAACTGTTTGGAGGGGGGGGGACCGCTTGACGGCGGACCAACTCCTTATACAACTTTTCATATTCAGGGCTCAAATTGTAAAACTACAACTTAGATGTAATATGTAGTTCTACTTATTTGTTCTTTTTTCTTAAAATTTGCTCTTGGCGATCCTTTTCAGTTAAATTCATCACTGAATCTACAGCATTCAACACTTTATATATATATTGATAAATTCCTCAGATTTTTTGATAAAACTGCAGCTTCTTGGAAAGTAGAGTATTTAGTTCCATTGATTGTTAAAAAGTCTTTGTGTGAGACATCGTCTTTCTTACGCAATGATTCCAGTCCAGGCATTAGTTGTGATATTTTTCTGTGAGAGCTTGCAATAATGTGCTATCGCAACCGTATTGACGATATTATATGAAATGAAGCACATGGTTGCTAATTCAGTGCGTACGACACATGCAAAATCGGGGTTGTCAACTTGGCGAGTTATCTTGAAAGTAATAATTGCTACATTTGTATGTAATAAATTTATTGCAGCATCACGAAAAACTTTTTATGCATAGAGAGATATTATTGTTAACTGTATAAATCTTTTTGAGGTTATATTACTCTAGTTGGTCAAGTTATGCCGTTAAAGAGTGAATACCATGCTGCTATTTACCATATTAAAATTCAGACAATAAATATAATACGAGGTTTGGGGCATAAGTCATGGCAACTATTTTTTTTTTTGTAGATATGTGGACGGATCACAAACACATATGTGTCATGTGGAAGTTCTGTAGGCATAGTGTGTATGCAGAACTTCAGATGGCTCTGTGATAGCTGGTAGTAGCTCAGAGAGGGCTGTGAAATCAGTCAGTTGGTGAGTGTCGTGCTAGATGGAAGTAACCCTTGTTGAACAGCGCGCTTACATCAAAATAGCCGTTCTCAGAGAGAGAAATGCGATGGAATGTCACAGTTAATTAGTGGAAGCCCTTAGGAATAATGCTCTACCATACCGTACAGTAACACGGTGGATAGAAAAGTTTCAGCAAGGACGTGTGTCAACCAGTGATGAGCAACGTTAGGTACGACCGATCAGTGTGTGTACCGACTTGACACGTGCCGTCATCGAGCAGCTCATGGATTACATTAAGGATCTATATTCCCAGGTTTGTCATGTCAACTTTATGTGTACTGTGTTATCATTCTTTTGCACCGTGAAGGCCATATTGCCCTATATATTACCGTAATAAATTAGTGTGTTACGATATTTCAGTCCTATTCATCGTCCACACGCGTAGTTAAAACTTTGAACTTTCCTCTGTATATGTCACATTTTCCAACCGGACTGGTATCTTCAAGAAAAAAAATAGTTGCCATGACTTTTGCCCCAACCCTCGTATTTTAAGAAAATATATCAGTGCTTATTGTATTTATAATTTCCAATGCAATGTATGCATTGGAGATACAATTCATGCAATAAATTTCCTTCTGGTTGCCCTGACGAATAAAATGATTGTTGACATTTTACCTCAATGTTCATGGTTTGAACATGATTGTTGTAAATGTTTGAGATAGGAGCATCTTTCTCGAGTTGTTGTTGTCATGTCCTTTCCAAAGGGAAGGAAAGAAAGTTGCCGGAGCCTGAGGCAGGTTGGACTTCTATGTTATAGAGGGGAACACCACCTGTCTCTACCTCCACAATTAGACTAGAGGGGAGGGAAATATTCTCCATCACCCTGCACCCGTGATTTCTGCTGCGATCGCCCACAGGGCTTTCGAACCCACTGATTTATCGAGCACGTACTCCGTGTGTATTTGGAGGGTATTTGATGGAATCGGGCATCGAACCCAGGCCCTCCAGTCTGGAGTTCGATGCTCTAACCACTAGGTTACCCATGGCCTCTCTCAAGTTTCAGTGTGGAAAAGATCGTGAACTCGTGACGCGTTATTCCATGTCGATTGGTTATAGTTAAGACCTTAATTTCAGCTACTGGTCCCAAAGCTCCCGGATCACGAACAGAAATTTCACCTGTAGTCGAAAGATACTTGGTACGTTCGAAGTCTTTGGAGATCTGACCACTATTAGGTCAGGTTCTGATTCTTAAAATTTATGTCTAAAAAATGTCACCCTTCCGCCTTTTGTAGATCGGTCACATGTTAATCAACCCTTTTGTCGAAATGTGATGGGAACTGCACATGAAATCCGATCCTCAATTGTGGTTTGCAGCAACATCGATTTGCTGTTTATTCATGTTAAAACATCTGTAACATAAAGTTTAGTGTTTTAAACATAAATCCTGTTCTACGTAAGGTGTTTTTTAAGTGTTCCATTAGTAAAATTCATCCTAGTCATAACTCCTAAAGGAGGAGATATAAATTAAAGTAACGTAGATTAGTTTGGTGGTGAGATATAATAAACTGAATATCAAAAGGACTTTCAATCTCATTCAGGGTGTCCGGGCTTAAAGTACCCAAAAGTTATAGCTTATTATTACGGAACTACCCATCAGAATGTAACAAACTGCTCATTCATTCTTTGGAGACTCCTTCGAGATTTTTTACGTCTACTCCGATCGGCCGCACGTGCGCGCATTATTCGGCAATCGCAGGCGATACACTTGTTACACTGACTTCATTAGTAACAATGTAGACGCCACAGCAACAAGTGCAGTTCGTATCTTGGTTAACGGAGTTTAAATCATTTACGCGTGTACAGCGATGTGTTCGAAGAGAATGGAATATCGATCCTCCGACATCAAAATCCATCCACCAATGGGAAAGAACTTTAAAGAAGACGGGAACTTCGTTATCTGAAACTGGCAAGTATTTCAAAGTTTTCGTGACAGAAGACACTGTTGGTCGTGTGCGTGATTCCCTTTGTAGGAGTCCTAATAAGTTTGTTAAACAAGCCAGGTAACGAATTATAGATCCCTCGGTCCACAGTTCATGATATAGTTCATAAACGGCTGCATTTGCATGCATACAAGCTTCAACTTCTTCACCTCTTGAAACCAAAAGATCACAGTGCAAGTTTGGAATTTGCCACTGAAATGATGAATCTTAATGGAGTGGATTCGAATTGCTTAGAATATGTGATTTTTAGTGATGAATCTTGCTTTCACATATGTGGAAAAGTTAATAAGCTTAATTGCCGTACTTACGGAAATGAAAATCCTCACCAACTGTGTTAATACGAAAGGGATACACGTAAAGTCTATGTGGGGTTAGGAATGCACACAAATGACATCATTGGTTCATTTTTCTTCGTTGTGAAGATAGCTACAGGACTTTTATCTTGATATGCTGGAAAACTTTGCTGTTCCACAAATTCCACCAGATTTTCTGTTCCAACAAGATAGCACTCCACCACACTATCACGGTAATGTTACCACATCTTTGAGTAGGATATTTCAAGGAAGTTGTATTGGAAGAGAAGGCCCAATTGCCTGGCCGGTAATATCTTCGAATTTGATTCCATTAGACATTTTTGCTTGGGGATTCATTAAATCCATTGTGTATAAACAAAAAATTATGACTGTAGAAGGATTGAAGGAGCGTATCATTCAAGCAATTCGTCTAATAACTCTTGATATGCTACGAAACATTTGAAGGGAACTAGATAACCGTTTAGACATTTGTCGTACTACTACTAGTGCACACATCTAAACCTATTGATCTTAATAAAATCTCTTATTGGTATGTTTTTTCTATTTAAATATTTTTTTTAAATTCTAATGGGTAGTTCGGTAATAATAAACCATAACTTTTGGATGCTTTTATCCCCGACGCCCTGTATAATCAAATATAATCACATATGTGGCGGTGTGATATCTATATGAACTAATACCAACATTACGCTAAGACGATCGTTTTAGCGAGATCGGTTAAG
Source organism: Trichonephila inaurata madagascariensis (assembly GCA_019973955.1). Taxonomy (NCBI): domain Eukaryota; kingdom Metazoa; phylum Arthropoda; class Arachnida; order Araneae; family Nephilidae; genus Trichonephila; species Trichonephila inaurata. The sequence continues at coordinate 119,716 of BMAV01016671.1, read as the reverse complement.
TACTCGCGTTCGGAACAGAAGGTACCCAGAACGAACCTTCTTCCTTCATTGGTGACCCTGGCCGTGCAAAGGAACCGCACTCTTTAAGCACCACAGTCGTGGCGCCATCTATCCACCGCAAAAGCAACCAAACCGTCAAACATTGACGCAAATAAGCCGTTACTTCTCAAAGTCATCTCACACAAATGACGCAATTCTCAAGCCGTCTCGCACGAATGATGCAACCCTCCAAGTGATGCAACTGCTTACATGCTCGCCACGAATATGGTATCGTTTGTTCGCCTATTCGCCGAAACACTGGCAGGGAAGTATGTGGCGGTGTGATATCTATATGAGCTAGTACCAACATCACGCGAAGACGATCGTTTTGGCGTGATCAGTTAAGTACTCGCGTTCGGAACGGAAGGTACCCAGAACGAACCTTCTTCCTTCACATATATAAAATAAAACTCGGAGAAATATCGAAAGAATAAAGATTTCAAAAATATATTGTGTATTTCGGAAACAGAAATTATCTATTCAAAAAAATTCGAAAAGTAATACTTCTATTATTATCATGAATTACGTTAAAAATATCGTTAAGCTCTTTGCTATATACTTTCAAATGCATGAATTCTCCATATTGTAAAAGTTAGCAACATGCACTCATTTCTAAAATTTCTAGTGCCGTGGTAGAAAAGTGGTCATGTTTGCAAACTCGTGGCCGACGTTGTCGAGTAGCGAGTTCAAGTTCTAGTGTTTCTCAAGACCTGCAGTGCAGAGGATTTGAGGCACGTTAAATCTGTGTCGAGGTTCAAAATCCTCCCTTTGACGTGGTTTGGAAGTTTGGAGAAGAGGTGAGAGTGCCAGCTCGGGTGCCATCTTCGTCACTAGATCGTTTCCAGTAACTCTCGTGTTAAGTAAATTACAATCAAATCAAATCTAGAAATTCCATAGATTATTTTTTACAACTCTTAATACACCCTACATTAAAGAAAAATTCTTTAACATTTGTTCAATAATATATAGGATTTACTGTTATTCCGAATCCTATTTAACTCCTAAAGGTGAGGTAAATTGTACAATACCAACCATTCTAAAAGTTTTATAACCCTAATCCTTCTCTCTGCAATTTTAACTATGCAGACTGTAATGTTATCAAAACCATAAAAAATAAACTGTCTAATTTATATTTAATCAGAATTTTTATTATAATTATGGAATTTAGGTCTGATTAATGTCGATTTAATCTTATATTTAGTGTATTAGAAGTTTGTCCCATCCACACACACAAATTGACCGACGTTGAAGGTCATCATGTATGCGAAATTAAAATTTTTGCAATCTGTTTCTTTCCCCTCGTCATTACAAAAGTATGCTTCACTTATCAAAAAAATCGATTTTGTTTTTTTATTGATTCTAAAGGAACGCGTTTGCTATTGGAGACGAACATTTGAACCAAGTGATAAGAGTGACAAACTTTCACATTACATGAACATCAGGACTTTTGTGAATTCAACAGTATTATAACGTGAATCAGACCCTCTTATCTGTAGTATTCCAGTGATAAAAAAAGGCTTATCTTAAGCTTGAAGCTTAAATTATCAAATTCTCGAGAGTAATTACTTTGAGATGAAACCTTCTTCATTTTGCCTGTAGTCTCTATTACATGCGCATGCTTTTTTTCCGGCTATTAAAATCATAACAGGAAGGAAGGAAGGAAGATTCGATCTGAGTACCTTCCATTCCATATGCAAGTACTTTATCGACCACGCCAAAACGATCGTCATCGCGTGATGTTTGGTACTATTTTAAATAGATATCACACCAGCACATACCCCTTGCCAGTGATTCGGCGAACAGGCGAACGAACGATACCATATTCGTGGCGAGTATGTGAGCAGTTGCGTCACTTTGTGGGTTGCGTCATCTTGCGTGACGGCTTGAGAATTGCGTCATTTGTGTGAGACGGCTTTGTTGAGTGATGGCTTATTTGCGTCAATGTTTGAAGGCTTGGTTGCTTTTGCGGTGGATAGATGGCTCCACGACTGCGGCGTGCGAAGGGTGCGGTTCTTTTGTACGGTCAGGGTCACCAATGAAGGATGGAAGGATTTGATCTGAGCCCCCTCCATTTCGTACGCGAGTACTTTATCGACCACTCCAAAACGATCGTCATCGCGTGATGTTTGGTACTAGTTTATATAGATATCACACCGCCACACACATACGCATTATAACGTTTGATAAATTTAATGGTAGCGTGAGATTTAGGAATTTAAATATATTTGGTTTATTTACATCATAGCTATTAATTACACTATATACCTTTACACTGAAGTTATTTAAACTGTTGGTTATTTTATTAGAGTCCAAAATATGACATTTGTGAGGGAGGAGATCACAGTCGTTTTTTCTGATGTTTTCCACCAGACTTTCTCTGTCTTCTTCAGGCTCCTTGGATGGCGGGGCGGTAACCCCTTTATCCTCGAATTACATCCGGCTCGTGGGGGGAGTGGTGTTTTTCTCACAGTGTCAAAGGTTGCCGTGGTGATGACAGAAGACAGAACCTCGCAATATTTAGGGGTGCATGTGGTCATAGGAACGCGGTTATCCTATATACAAAAAGAAGCCGCCTTTTTAGCTGTGTGACGCAAAAACATCACATCACAATAAAAAGAAAGCGTGATTAAATATTGTTGGCAATTTTGGAAGTATAAATGGTCCAAAATTAGTACATATACTTGCAACCTCTGTCCACTTAAATACGATTGTCGAATGAAAAACACGCTGCGTAACTTTCTTTTTGTACAGGATATGAGTTATCGTTTCTCCCTCTTGCGTCGTTCGATTAAGATTAAATGCTAATAATTTGCATATACCGGCATCTTCTTGTCATGCGAATTTTACATTTGCATCATCCCTCCTTCGTGCTGTTGTAATTTTAATGGTCAACATTGTATGCGAGAGACAAAGTGCACGCGTGTAATCAAAAAACTCGTAGCATTGATGCAATGTTTTGATTTAAATAAAACATCCAGACAATAACTTTAAAGTAAAATATAAATCTTTTATTGTTTGTTCATTGAGCAATCAAGCAAATGAATACATTTTATTAAATATTGCATTTCTCATTTTCACTATTTCGTGCTTTGCATTTTCAGCTAACGATTACAGCCAAAATTTGGAAGTCAGCCTCCGCTTCCAACTATTATGATTATCCATCAATAGAACATGAAAATCTGGCAGCAAGCGAAAAAGAATATGAATATGCATTAAATGATGACTCATTAGAAGTAGAATCCCATGAAGAAGATTCCGTTATTCAAACTGAAAATGAAAGAAGTTTCAAAAATGTGGAACATGATCAGAAAGGTGAGAATCATGAGCTTTCAAAGGACAATGAGCAAACTATACCACAAGAAAATCATGACTATTCAAACAGAAATGGAAATGATATGCCAAGAAATCAGGAGTATTCAAACAGAAATGGAAATGATATGCCAAGTGGAAATCAGGAGTATTCAAAAGAAAACTACTACAATCCGCCAAGTGAATACAATGATAGTTTAGAAAAAAATAAGCATGGCGTGTCAGTAGAAAATCACGAGTATTCAAATTCGAACGAAGATTCTGCGCCAATCAAATTTCAAAACATTTATAATGAAAATATGCATTCAAGCAGTAATCGCGAACATTTAAATAGTGAAGTTCGAGATGTTTCAAATGACAACAAACAATTAAATAATAGCGGCACTGTCTTGTCAAATGAACATGAATTTTTAATTGGAAGTGGACAAGATGCTTCAAATGGACACGACTCTTTTAACAGGTATGGAAATGATATTCCACATAAACATCAGGAATATTTTAACGCAAATGGGTATTCTGCTTTCAATAGGCTTGAAAATTTTAAGGAAAACAGACAAGCGTTTTCAAACGTATATCAGGAATATTCTTATGGGAATGGACAGGGTATCTCAAAAGTGCGACAAGAAATTTTTAGCAAAAATGGACAAGAACATTCAAAGGAAAATGAACATGCTATTTCAAATGTACATCAGGATTATTTCAAAGAGAATGGTCATAGTATTTTAAATATACAGGATTTTAACGCGAATGGGCATGCTGCTTTAAATGTTTATCACGATGATTTCAATAAAAATGCACCTAGTATTTCAATTGCTCATCAAGATGAATTTAATAAAAATGAACATAGTGTTCCGATTGCTCGTAAAGATGAATTCAATAATAAAAGGCCTAATATTTCAATTGCTCATCATGATGAATTTAATAAAAATGGACCCAGTATTTATGTTTCTCATCAAGATGACTTCAATAAAAATAGACCAAGTATTTCAATTGCTCATGAGGATTTTTTAAATATAAATGGATATTCTTTTTCAAACGTACAATTAGCACATTTAAATGGACATTTAACATCCCAGGATAATCATGAGAAATCAAAGGGAAAAAGAAATT
>BMAV01016671.1:83935-115248 GCA_019973955.1 Trichonephila inaurata madagascariensis | reverse complement strand
TGGAAATCGTGTACTTTCAGATGGAAATTCACCGGATGTATCAAACAGAAATCATGAATCTCTAGATAGAAATCCACCAGATAAATCAAATGAAAATCATGATACTTCATACAGAAATCCATCGAAGGTATCAAATAGAAATCAGGTATACTTAAATGAAAATGAGCATTCCATGCAATTAAGGTATTTTGAGCGTTCAACAAAGTACGAACATGCTGTGTCAAATGGAAATCATGAGCTTTTAAAGGAAAACAGAGAAACTGCACCAAAGGTACTCAAAAATCTAAATATAAGTGAAAGTACTGAACCAAATGTAAAGCATGAATATTTGAAGGAAAATACGTATTCTCATTTAGAAGGAAGTCAAAAGTACTTAAAAAGAAATGAAAGTGAAGAAACTTTTCGAAACCACGATAATGTATATGGAAATGCGCACGGAATTCCCGGAAATGTACAAATGTACGAAGATAAAGTGGCAAATTCATATAAGGAATGCTCAAATAAAAGTGGTCATACCGTTTCAGATTCCTTTAACGAATATTTGAAAAAAATTAGAAATGATGCTCAAAGAGAAGACGATGAAAATTTTAGAAGAAACGACTATAGTACACCAGGTGAAAATAAAATAACTTTACAGATCAACTCCCACAGTATGCTGAATAGCAATGAAGAACATTTACAAGGAAACAAAGACACTACGTTTAGTAAAAGCCATGAATATTTAAGAAAAAATATTCATAACATTGCAGATGAAAATCAGATGTATTTAAATAAAAAAGAACACGCTACCACTCTAAATGGAGGCAATGAAAATTTAAACAAAAATGAGTATTCTACAAATTTAGATGATTTCAAGACGTATCAGAAAACAAATGAACAATTATTCAATGGAAAAACATCCATAACCCAAAGGTATAGCAAAAGCACAACAGCTTTAAGAACGACAGTTAGAGATTTGATGACACTAGAGCATTACCCATTTCAACAAGGAAACTACGAATATTTAAAGAGAGAAGAAATGAAAGGGAAAAGTGAATATTCTTCATTTGGTACAGAAAATAATAATTTAAAACTCAGTTCTTCGTCCAAAACTGAAGCGTATGTCGATGATGCTTCAATGTTAGAAACAAATAGTCGAAATTTAAAGAAAGATCACACTGAGAAGATTAAACATTCAAGTGGGAAAACAATTAAAAATAGAAATGAGTATACTACTATTTTACAGAAAGAAGGCAGGGCTTTTAAAACACACAATGCAGGTGAATTTAGTAAATCGTATGTAACAAGAGCATACGTAAATCATTTTTCCGTTTTAGATTCAAAAAGAAATTTAAAAAATATTGATAAATTGCCTATTGATAATATTCATCCGAAAAAGACAAGCAAATCTGTCCCCTTCGTCATCAGCAAAAATAAAAAAAATTCCGGAAGTGAATCATCTACTATTCTACTTGAAAGTAGAGAAAGGATTAAGACAACAGAGCAAACACCACCCATAAAATCTTCTAGATTCACTGAATATCAAGAAATTACTGCTGTAAATAAAAATAATAATATCATATCCATTTCACATATTACTGGGAAAAATGAAGGCAAGAAAAAGGAATTCATCTACAAAATAAGAGATGGTACTGACGATTTAAGACAAACAAATTCTGTCACTCCAGACAAAAATGATACAGATTTAAAAAAGGAACAACTGAATCAAAAAGATAATTCTATGGTTGCCGATGATGATGAAATTACCGAATACTATTCACATAAGGATTCAATGACTGAAAAATACGAAGACATAATTACTTTTAGAAGGATAAGTAAAGGTTTTAAGAAACAGGATGCACTTCCATGTGATAATAAGGAACACATGAAGAAATTCCATAATAAAACTGTGGCAAATGATATGAAAAATCAAAAGAAAATCGAATATCCCATCATTATTGATATAAATGATTCCATGGCAAGAAGTCAAAATACACATGTAATGTCATCTAATACTCAAGGATATGGAAATTCCAAAATGATTTCCGGTATTATAAAAGAAAATTTAAGACAAACAAAACCTACTTTACTTTTAGGCGTAAACAGTAATCAAATAAATGGTAATAAAACTCCACATGATATAGGTCAAAATAATGAATTTAGAATCGAACACCAACACTACTATTCTGTAGTAAATTCAGTTACTCCTGAGTCTCGCAAATCGAAAAATGATACACCTTATACTCACACAAAGCCAAAAAAGATTGACCAGAAATTTACTCCTCAATTTACAAACTCAATTTTTAGGTTACGCTATCCAGACAATGAAGGATATTTTCCATATGCTGATAGAAAAGATTCTTTACCCTCAGGATCATCAGTTAATTATCAACAAACTACTATCTCAATTTTTCCTATTTTAGGGATTCAAAATACTAAAAATGAAGAGAGAGACTCTCAACATTTTAGGAAGACTGATACATCATTTACATCACGAAAACCATTAAAAGCCCCCAGTATTCATAGATTCATGAAAACAAGCCCTGGAAATATAAGGATTCCTACTTCTTTTCAGCCAACAAATTCGTTAATAAATCCATTTGTTTACAGAAAAAAGTTTATTCCTGATGACTTAGATTTCGATAAACATAGTGAAAACTATGAAATATCTACTTCAGCTAAACTACCTACCAAAATTCCAATTGGTACCACAGTGTCTGTTTTAACTATCGGAAATAAGGAGTATACTGGTTCCGAATTACATTATAATAAGCAATCAGTAACTCCAAACCCCTCAAAAATGTCTTTTGATTACAAGAAAATTGCAACCTCACCTGAAGTTTACAAAATTTATGAAAAAGGATTTCATTCTCTAAATCCAGATCGTTATCGAAATAACGTGAACGATTTATTATACTCTAATAACAAAGAATCTCTACCCTCAGGTTCTTCAGATAATTATCTAAAAACAACTACTTCAATTTTTCCACTTATTTTAAAATCTGAAAGCGCTAAAAATGAAGAAAGAGATTCTAATCATTTCAGAAAGATTGAGACACCATTTATAGCATCAAAACCATTAAAAACAACAATTTTTTACAAACTGGAGAAACCAAAGACAGAAAAGATTCATACATTTCCTCAGCCAACAACTTCTTTAATTAATCCATATTTTTACAGAAAAAAATCTTTTCATGAAGAAGACTTAGATTATGATGAATACAGTGAGGACTATGAAATATCAACATCAATTCCAAGATCAGTGAAAGAACTAGAATCTAATAAACCAATTGGTACCACAATGCCTTTTCTAACAATCGATACTAAGAAGTCTCCTGGTTCCAAATTATATTATAATACGGTGTCAATAATCCCAACGCCGACAAAGATATCTTTGTACGCCCAACGAATTGCAACTTCAAATGAAGCTTACAAAAATAAAGATAAGGGATTTCCTTCTCCGAATCTAGGTAATAATAAATCAATAACTATTGCAGAAGAAGCAAAAACACTATTCTCTAAGAATCCTGTTTCATCAAATATCTTAAGACCTATGAGCACAGAATATTCTGTTTCCAGACAACAGCAAAATATGGCAGTTAAACATAATGCACAAACTTCTACTTCGATGATTATTAACAGAGTTAAGAAAATAGATTCTACAGATTACAGATGGCAGCATTATAGTTCATTAAAGACTATAAAAACAAGTATTCAAAACGTCTCTACTTCACCAATGAGGCGCAAAACTAGCCACGTGAATTTACTTCCTTCCTTGCAGCCCCATAATGTACCTCCAATAGAGACAAAAACAACTATTTATATACCATCTGTTTCAATCTCTGTTCAGGAATTAAAAGGCAAAAATTATTTTAATAACGTCCTGAATACAACTCCTCCAACATCTAGTTGGCAGCAGAAGATATCCCTAAACAAAACAAGATTTCACACTGAATCATCTTTAACTCCAATGACAATTTACGAAGGAGAAAAGATGTATAACTTTACATATAGTCATATACCACCAAAGAAAACTAAAACAACTGTTCATAATGTTCCAATTCCTACCTCAATGATTTCTTACAGAGTTAAGGATATGGATCTTTTTCCATCCAGGCAACAATATGATATGAAAATGCACCAGACACAAGCAGGTATTCAGAGTGAAATATTTTCTCCTATTGCAACTACGCGGAAAAAGAGAACTACAGATTATTCTTTTTTCAACCGTCAACGTAATACACCAGTAGAACATAAACAAAAAAGTTCCTTTCAAAGCAAATATTTTACTCCAAAGTTTATCCAAAACCAGAAGCAAACTTATAATCCTGCACTGAGTCACATGCTGTCTCAGGAAACAATACCAGAGGATTATAAAGCATCGATTTCTACTTCTGTATCCCCTCACAGAATTGTGAATATTGACCCATTTCCATACAGTCAACAAAATAATGATAATATGCACCAGACAAAAGCAGTTTTTCAAACGGATCTGTTTTTTCCCTCTAGAACTACACAAAGAATGAAGAACTCCGATTTCCTTTCTTCCAGCCTGCAATTAGAGAGTGATCTAAAGCACATAAGAACAGGCCTTTTGAATGGATCGTCATCTACTCAAAAGAGTACTGAAACAAATAAAAACCCATATAATTTTGGATCAAATAGCATATCACCAAAAGAAACAAAAACAATGTTTTATACTTCCTATCCTACTTCACCTGTTATTCCCAGAGTTGAGGGAATGGATAATTTTCCATCTAGCCAGCAACAATATAAAAAGCTACACCAAGCAAAAATAGCTTCTAGAGTTGCATTATTTTCTCCTTCTTCAATTACTGTAAGAAAGAAAACCACAGATTATTCTGCTTACATCTGGCAACAAGAGTCACAAAAAGAACAAGATAGAACAGGTTTTCTTAATGGACCGTCATCTACTCAAAAGACTGAATATGATAATAACATGTATAACTTTGTGTCCAGTCGCATATCGCCTGAAGAAATAAAAGCAACTATTGATAATGGACCAATTCCTACTTCAGCGATTATTCACGAAATCAAGAATATGTATCCTTTTTCAGTCAGCCAGCATTATAACGCAAGTCTATACCAGACAGAAGCAACTATTCGAAATGTACCACTTGATCCTTCTGCAATTATGCTAAGAAAGAAATCCACGGATTATCCTGCTTCCAGTTGGCGACGTAATTTACCAGAAGAAAACACACAGAAAAGTTCTTTCCAAAACGAATTTTCTTCTACAGGGAGTGTCCAAAACGAGAAGACGTATAGTTTTGTATCCGATGATATGCCAACACAGAAAAAACAAACCACCTTAAATAGTGAACTGACTCCTACGTCAGCGGTTATTCACGGAGTCGGGAACATGGATCCTTTTTTAGTCAGCCAGCAACAGAATGTAAAACTGTACCAGACAAAAACAACTGCGCAAAATACACCACTTGCTCCTCCTGCAATTATGCTGAGAAAGAAAGCCACGGATTATCCTGCTTCCAGCTGGCAACCTAATATACCAAAGCACACACATGAAAGTTCTTTACATAACAAATTTTCTTCAAGGAGTATCCAAAAAGATAATTTTGTATCCAGTGATATGTCCACACAGAAAACACAAACCTCTGTAAATAGTGAATGGACTCCTACGGCAACGATTATTCACGGAGTTAGGAACATGGATCCTTTTGCAGTCAGCCAGCAACATAACGGAAAACTATACCATAGGGGAACAACTGCTCAAAATACACCATATTCTCCTTCTACGACTACGCAGAGAATAATAATGTCGGATATCCTTGCTTTCATCCAGCAGCAAAATTTATCTCTAGAGCAAATTAAAGCAATCTTTTTAAATGGACAATCAACCTTTTCAAAGACTACTCAAAGAGATAAGAATACGTATGATTTCATATCCAGTAGCATATCACCAAAAAAAGCAGCAACTATTTATAATACACCAATTCCTACTTCAACTATTATTTATAATAATACGAATGTTGATCCATTTTCATTTAGTCCAGAAAGTAATAAGAAACTCCTTCAGTCAAAAGCAGTTGCTCAAAATGGTCTGTTTTCAACTTCTAGGACTACTCAAAAAACGAGAAGCTTGGATTTTCTTGCTTCCAGTCGGCAACAAGAGACAGAATTCGAACAAAAAAGAACAAGCATTTTTAATAGACCATCCTCTACTCAAGAGACAGTTAAGCCAGTTAAAAACACATATAGTTCTGTATTCAATCACATGTCACCAAAGAAAGCAAAAATAGCGTTTTATAATGGACTAAATCCTACTTCAGCAATTAACTTCAGAGTTAAGAATACCGATCATTTTCCATCTACTGAGCAAAGTAATTTAAGACATTATGAAACAAAAGCAAGTGCTCAAAATGCACCCTTTTCTCTATCTGCTATTATGCTAAAAAATGAAACCTCAGATTACCCTACTTACAGCCTGCAAGCAATTTCTCCTACTACTCGACAAAGAATGAACAGAGATTTTCTCTCTTCCATGAGGCAGAAAGAGAGAGACGAAAAGCAAACTGGAACAGTTTCTTTCAGTGGACCATCAACTACTCCAATGATTTTTCAAAACCATACCAACACTAATAATTTTGTATTTAGTCACACGTTACCACAGACAACCATAACGATGGTTTCTTATGAACCTCTTCTAAAGTCAACAATTATTGACGGAGTTGAATACTCTTTCATGTGTAAATCTAATAATGCGTCTAAATTTGATTCCCATCCATTAATGTTTAGGTCACGATCTGTTCATTCTTCCTTTTTTGAACACAAAAGCCGACCTGAAGGTACAAAATATATATCAATGCCTTATACTTCTACAGTATTGCCCCACATTCAAACACCGAAATTAAAGCTTCTCACTGAAAAGCAACAAGAAATTGGGCAATCGGATTACTACGTCTGTGGTTATGTCAGAGTTGGTGACTCTTCTCAAAAGTATGGTCATACTCCAGAATTACTTGACATGAATACACCATCTTCAGTGTTTTCTAAATCTGCAGAAGATTACCACACACAATTTTTTGAAGTGTCACCAAACAATGAAAGAAAAATCGACATGACAGCCAATGTTTTAAGCTTCACAAGTTATGGTCGCGATAAGGCTTTAAAAACAAGTTTCTACAAGCCAAATAGTATTGATAATAGTTTTACGGATAAACATTTAGGTATTAATATACCTTATCATCATTCTCTGCTAAACTCCACCAATTTGTCAACCCCTACTCCAAAACCAATCATTACGGAAAAACCATCACCAAACCATTACCTTAAATCTACTTCTAAATCTAATTTATTCCGCCTACATATTTTCGACGAAAATAATCAGAATTTAGATTTATTGCAACAAAATCATACATTGCCCTACTTATCTTCTATTACCCCCTTTACGTTTAATTCTTTAAATGATGATATACACATTCATCGAACAAGTACTTATAATCCATTACAAAGCTATACTGATGAAAAGCAACTCGATAACCGTAAAGTAACCCAACTTTTTCAATCATTGTCTGGGTTACATTATCGAAATAATGGGAAATATTTTCCATATTCAAATGACAAAGAATCTCTGCCTTCAGGTTTTTCAGATAATTATCGAAAAACAACTACTTCAGTTTTTCCATTTCTTTTACGAATTGAAAACTCTAAAAATGAAGAAAAAGATTCTAAATATTTCAGGAAGATTGAGACACCATTTATAGCATCAAGACCATTAAAAACACCCATTTTTCATAGAGTCGCGAAACCTTGTCCGAAGACAGAAAGGGTTCCTACTTATTTTCTCCCAACAGCTTCGTTAATCAATCCATTTGCTTATAGAAAAAAATCTTTTCTTGAAGAAGAATTAGTTTTCGACAATTACACTGAGAACAATGCAACACCTACATCAGTTCAAATATCAACGAAAATACTTGTACCTAATGTACCAATTGGTACCACAAGGTCTGATCTAACAATAAGGAATAAGGAGTCTCCTACTTTCAAATTACTTTACAAGAAGCTATCATTAGCTTCAAAGCCGACAAAATTATCTCTGTATGACCAACAAATTGCAACTTCAACTGAAATTTACAAATTTGAAGAAAACGAGCTTCATTCACCAATTCCAGGTATTTATAAATCCATTGCAACTGTGGAAGCACCAAAAGCACTATTCACTAATAATCCTATTTTGTCGAATATTTTAAGAGCTAATAACAAAAAATACATTTCCAGACAACAGCAAAATATGCAAGAAAAACGATTAAAACCAAACATTCATAATGCACAAACTTCTACTCCAATAATTATTAGCAGAGCTAAGAAAATAGATCCTCTAAATTTTTCCTGGCAACATTATAGCCCTTTTAAAAATATAACAACAATAATTCATAATGTTCCTATTTCTACTTCAACAACAACACAAAGGACCAACGACATTTATTCTCTTACTTCAGTGCAGCCTCATAATGTACCTTTAAAGAAGACAAAAGTACCTATTAATGCACCGTCTATTTCACCCACTATTGACGTATTTAAAAGCAAAAATTATTTTAATAATGTACAAATTGCGAATCCTCCACCATTCAGTTTGCACCATAAAATATTATTAGACCAAACAGAATCAAGATTTCATAGTGAACCATCAGTAACTCCAAAGACAATTTACGGAGAGGAAAAGATCTATAATTTTGAACGCAGCCATGTAGTACCAAAGGAACCTAAAAGAATTCTTCATAATGTAAGAATACCTACTTCACCAATTTTCAAAAGAATCCCTGAAGCAGGTACAGATCCTTTAGTTCCCAGTTGGCAACGTCCTCGCCTATTTAAACCCTTAAATACAAGAATTCCTAAAGTCACTATTTCTACTTCAACATTTACAAGCAGGACGAACGAAATGAATTCTTTTACATTAATGCAGTCCCATAATATACCTCTATTGAAGACAAAAGCTCCTTTACATGCACCATCTTTTTTAACTACTGTTGACGAATTTAAAAGCAGAAATTATTTTAATAACGTCAAGAATGAAAATCTTCCAGTATCCAGTTCACACGATAAAATAAAATTAGACAAATCAGAAGCAAGATTTCACAGTGAACCAACTCTAACTCCAATGACAATTTACGGAGGGGAAAAGATCTATAATTTTGCACGCAGCCACATAGTACCAAAGACTACAAAAGCAATTCTTCATAATTTACAAATACCGACTTCAGAGGCTATCAGACCGCTATCTGACCTTTTCTCCTCTAACCAGCAAAAAAGACTTAACCAAATAAAACCAGCTGTTCAAAATGTACCATTTTCTCCTTCTGCATTTATGTTAAGAAATTTAACCACAGATTTTTCTGATTCCAGCCTGCAAAATAATATACCCGTAAAGCAGTCACGAAAAAGTTTCTTCCAAAACTATTTTGCTACTCCAAGGACAGTTGAAAAAGAGAACATGCACAATTTATCTCTGAATCGCATGCCACTTCAGAATACAAAAGAGGTGGTTTATAAAGGACCAATTCCTACTTCTTCACTTTCTTATGGAATTACCAATGTTGATCAATTTCCATCTGGTCAGCAAAATTTTGAAAGATTACACCAATCAAAAAACTTTATTTTAAATGACTTGCTTTCTTCTACAACTTCGCAAAAAACGAGAAACTCGGATTATCTTGTTTCAAGCCGGCAACAAGAGAGACAACTAGAGCAAATAAGAATAAGAATTATTAATGGACCATCATCTACACAAAACAGTGTTGAAACAGATAAAAACACAAGTAACTTTGCATCCAAGTCACCACAGAAAACAAAGACCACTGTTTTTAGTGGACCGATTGCTAATTCAGCGGTTATTCAAAGGGTTAAAAGTATAGACCAGTCTCCGTCCAGGCAATGGTATGATAGAAAACTGAAGAAGTCAAATCCCATGGTTCAAAATGGACGATTTTCTTCAACAAATACGAAAACGACGAACACAGATTTCCTTGCTTCCGCACAGATTCAACAGGGAAAAGTACAAGCAGTAAGAACAGGTTTTTTCAATGGACTCCCTACTCCTAAGACTACTCACAGATTTAAGAACACGTTTAATTTTGTATCCAATCACGCATCCCCTCATCAAAGAAAAACAACTGCTGTTAGTGGATTAATTCCTACTTCAGGGATTGCGTACAGAAGTGTAAAAATTGACCCTTTTGCATACAACCAGCAGCCAAATAAAAGATTTCATCGGACAAAAACAGTTGAACAAAATGATCCGTTTTTGAATTCTGCGACAACGCAAAGAATGAGAAACTCGGATTATCTGGTTTCAAAGCGACAGCAAGAGAAACACCTAGAGCAAATAAGAACAAGAATTAATAATGGGCCATCATCTACTCAAAAGAGTGTTAAAACAGATAAACACACAACTAATTTTGTATCCAAGGACATATCACCACAGAAAACAAAAACTACTGTTTATAGTGAACCGATTCCTAATCCAGGGGTTATTTACAGAGTTAAAAGTATGGACCCGTCTCCGTACAGTCAGTGGTATGATAGAAAACTGAATAAAACAAATCTCTCGGTTCAAATGGGACGATTTTCTCCAACAAATACGAAGACAATGAACACAGATTTCCTTACTTCCGCACAACACACAACTAATTTTGTATCCAAGGACATACCACCACAGAAAACAAAAACTACTGTTTATAATGAACCGATTCCTAATCCAGCGGTTATTTACAGAGTTAAAAGTATGGACCCGTCTCCATACAGTCAGTGGTATGATAGAAAACTGAATAAAACAAATCCCTCGGTTCAAAAGGGACGATTTTCTCCAACAAATACGAAAACGATGAACACAGATTTCCTTACTTTTACACAACAGCAACTGGGAAAAGTAGGAGAAATAACAACAGATTTTTTCAATGGACTTCCTACCTCTGAAACTACTCACAAATTTAAGAACACGTTTAATTTTGTATCCAATCGTGCAACTCTACAGCAAAGAAAAACAACTGCTTTTAGTGGATTAATTCCTACTTCAGTAATTCCGTACAGAATTATGAAAAATGACACTTTTGCATCCAACCAGCAACAAAATAACAGATTTCACCAGACAAAAACAGTTGTTCAAAATGATTCGTTTTTTAATTCTGAGACAACGAAAAGAATAAGAAACTCAGATTTTCTTGCTTCCAGGCCGCATCAAAAGAGAGTACCAGTAGGAATAAGAACATATTTTTTCAATGCACCATCAACCCCAAAGACTATTCTCGGGTATAAGAACACTTTTAGTTTTGTGTCCAATCGAATAACCCCACAGAAAACAAAAACAACTCTTTACAATGAACTGATTCCTACTCCAGCGATTTCGTACAGAATTAAGGGTATAAATCCTTTTCCAGCCAGCCAGAAAGGTAATACAAGACTGCACCATTCAAAAGCATATGTTCAAAATAGACAAATTCCTTTTTCTACAACTGTTCAAGAGACAAAGAACAAAGATTTTGTTTCTTCTAACCTTCTACATAACATACTACTTCAACAGAAGAAAGCAGTTTATGACTACTTACCATATTCTACTTCAACAGCTAGTTACAGAGCTACAAAAATTTTAGTTTCCAATAAACCGTATAACAGACCACCAAAGAGATTAAATCTAGATGTTTATGATAAACCAACTTCCTCACAATCCATTATATCCGAAACCAAAAAAAGAAATCCACTTGCTTTTAGCCAACAACCCCATGTACCATCAAATATTATAAAAATACCCTTTCCTTACCAATCAAATACAGTTTCACCGAATTTAATAACTTATCCGCATACAATTATTAATGAGGATGGATCATTTTCTTATTTACCCTTTCAAAACAATGTTACATCAGTGGAACAATATACTGAGAAACCCACAGAAAGAAAATATTTCGTGGGATATAAAGCTCCCGAGCATAAATCGCGTTTAGAATCTGCGAGAAATGGTGCCGTAAATATATCTGATTATGTTCTCAGTAAAAGAAATGTAGTACTTCCTCTGGTAGGCAAAAATATGAACACAAATGTTCCCAATTGTTCTACATCATCGCCTCTCATTAAACTAACTGGAAATACTTTCGAGCTTAAGCCTATTTTATTCAGATCTAGAAATTTTGGTGACAATCCTTTATCTAAAGAACCTAATAACTTAACCACGAAACGACCTGCTACATTAAGAAATTCGAATAGAATGAGGAGACCTAACAAATTAAAACTACCCAGACGTAAATCAGTTGGTATGTTCATTCGAAAGGCTACAATAAACGTTCCAATGTTTGCCCTTGAAGCTCTGAATAAAGACGGACGTCAGAAGGATTTTTCTGAAATGATCAAGGAATTTGAGAATCGAAGACAACGTCCTGGTAGGAATAAGAGGTATAAGAGGAAGATCTAAAGGTCAATCAGACATTAGTAAAAGCTGAATGGATGAAATAATTAATAATGAATGCCAAAAAATTTCCAAGGCGTGTGAAAAGCTTTTGTGGAATGGATTTTCTGAAGTAAACCATAGAATTCCAAAAAAAGAAATGAAATGAATTGCTACTCAATGTTCAGTCACATTATTTGCCGAGTATTTTTACAAAAAAAAAAATATGCGAAATGATACAGAAAGCCCATAAAATATAAAAATGTTTAGGAGTCTAATTAGTGCCGATTTAAGCTCATTTCGGGTCCTGGTCACAGAAGATCTACAGACCCCGTTAGCACTGGCGGATCGAAATTTATAGCCAGAAAATCTGGTTATAGTCCAGATTATCTGGGCCCCGGGCCCTTGGGTACCCATCCCAAGCGCTCAATGATAAAACGGTACTGATACTAATATCAAGATTTCTTACGTGTATAGTTTGTGAAAGGTTTTGCATTGTAACGTCTGATACATATGATTTCCGGGCAATACATAAAAATGAGAAAGGAATTTTTCTTGCGAAAAACAAATATGACTGAATAAATTTAGGAGTTGAGTTGCATAAAAATTTTAGAACTACCAGAAAAAAATATAAAAATTATGATCACTTGAATACAGCATTGATCAATAAATGAGAAGGCTCTCATCTACGAAAGTATATCATGAAGTGAAATGCTACAGAACTACAGAAGTAGTTAAGCAGCTTATAAAATAAGTGGGGGATGTTAATAACATGTAAGTAATCTAGCTTCGAACAATAGATATCTAACATCTTCAATTTTTGAACATATTGTTTATTCATATATACTTGAATTTTATTGAAATTAGTGTTCATTATGTGTGTGTGTGTTCAGAATCATTGTCTTTCATAATATAATCCTGTATAGTTTATTTTCAAACATTTCTTCATTGATCGAAAATGTCATGCATTTAGACAGGTGTACGATATCTGTGTATTTAAATTATATTTATTGAAGAGACTATTATATTCTTTTTTTATATTTTGTGAAAATAGAAAGGTTTAACTATATGTACAGATTCTTCAGAAAAGAGTCTTGGGTACTTTTCCATTTCACCGGCACAAGTGATAAAGTTGCCAAAAATGATACAACCGACGCCAAATGGAATATTCCTGCGGGCAACCTTTTACCACCACATTTCAAAACAAGGCGGGGTCTTTTCTTATCATAGTAACGTCTTTTCCAAATACATCAAAATTCGATGAAAAATCAACAAGAACCAACATTTATTAACATTTTTTCATGTGTATTTGTGTGTTGTCGTGAATAACGTCAACTTGGCGAGATTTTCTCCGGCGAAACGGAAAAATACCAAATCTTAGATTGGAAAGACAAGGTTTAAAATGTTTATTTACTGCAAGCATTCATTCTATAAAAAATAAATCAGAAGTTAAATATGAAGTAATATTTTCACACATTTAGTATCAATCAAAATGTCAAAAAACGTTTTAAAAATATATTTATAACTAGGATTATGCGCATAGTACTTTTAAAAAAGAATTAAAGACGTTTTTTTCCCCTGAGTAAACTATTTTAAAATCTTTCTTAGCTCATCAATTAATTCTTAAAAAAAAATATCATTCAATTATTATTCTTTTATGGTTAGATAACTGTAATTAAAAACAGAAGTCAAATGATTTTACGGAATAGATACAATTAAACGATAGTGAATTTAAAATTTTTTTTCTTAAATCAGGAAAAATAATTCAAATTTTGTAAAAAGTAAGAAATATTCTAAAATAAAGACTCTATAATTATTTCAAACTGTAGTTTAAAAATATTATATCAATATTGTATTATTATATGTATCGCATATTGTTTGTATAAAAGAGATTTTTTTTATGTAACTGCTCATTTTTTCATAGTTTGTCTTTCATACCTTATATATATATAAATGTATATACATATAATTATCATTTCGAATTAAAAATGACATGCATGAAAAAAGAATATTTGTATTGTAATAAATAATGTTTGTGTAAATTTAATGCTGAAAATAAATTATTATTTTTTATTTTCATGTCTTTATTATTTCCTACACTTTTTTATAATATGCCTCATAAACGTTAAAAAAAATAACTAGTAGAATATATAAGAATAATTGTTTCAGTACACTTTTAATAATTGTAATGATGAATTTGAACAAAAAATTACACAAATTACACTCTTGGAAATTAAATCTAAGCTGTCAAAAACACTGTCATAAATGAGAAAAAATATCAAATCTTTTATAAAAATAGCATAGATTACAGGGAATAGCAGAATAATTAATAAAACAAAAAATAAATAAATAAACATATAACTTTTAATTTATAAAACAGTTCAAGGAGTAGTTATAAATATTGAATAACGCTCCTCAAACAATATTGAAAATTTGAAGCACCTTTCAGAACTAAAAAGAAAAACGTAAATGAAAAATTTTGAAAATATTTTCTTTTTTAAGTCATCAAGTGTCGCATGAAGAATATAATTAAACATATACTCCACGACGTGTTTATATCAGATCAGTTTTTCACCACGTTTTAAAATTTTTTTATTCGTTGCTCCGTATTTCAAGTCTAATAGTTGTAGATTTTTATCGATGAGATCTTTTTGTCCAGATTGTTCCTCTTGTTCATTGGTATTTCTACTTCTCTGGGGAAGTAATTCCCTCTCTCGCATTGATTGAAATTCAGATTCAGGTATTCTTTCCCATTCCCCAGAAACAATAAGATGAAGATATTTTCTCATGTCACTTCTCAAAGCCATGTTTTCGATTCTAAGATTTTCAATATCATGCTGTAGGTACTTATTTTGTACTTTGATACGACTCAGCTTTCGATATAAAATTTCGAGAAGATTGTGATCTTCTATATCTTCCGAGCATACATCTCTAGCTAACTGCAAACAATCGTTTTCTTTAATTTGCCTTTCTTCGTCTTCCTCTAGAAAAGTGCTTTGAAAAGATATTGTATCCCTTTCCATTTCTAACTGATCACAGAATCTTTTCAATTTCATTATTTTATCCAATTTAGCTTTACGCTCTCTCAGTTTTTTCATCACTTCCTCACTGGCTGTAATCATTTTCCGAAGTGGTGGTCTCAGAGATTCGTACTTCTTAGAAATTTTCTGAAATCGAATAATTTCATCAGCTTCCTTCCGTTTTATCATTCTATTCTCAGTCTGAAGCTCCTCTAATGTCTTTTTAGCCTTGGCAACTTTGAGTTCGAGGCTTGGTAATTCTTCGCCAAGCTGTTCGAGATCTTTTCTATTTTTGCTGCTGAGTTCAAGAAAATTGTCATACTTTGTTTTCCATTCGTCAAATAACGCTCTTATTTCTTCCATCTTGTGTTCGGGAGGTGATATAGATGTCTGCAACTCTTGTGCAATCATTTCTACGTATGTCATATGTTTTTCTTTAATGATTTCCATTTCTTTCGCACGAAGAAATTCCCCTTCGGTCTTATAGTTTTCGAGAGTCTGTTGTGCCTTTTGCAAGGTCTTCTCTTGCACTGATTTTCTCATAAAGGCCAATAGTATAGCTCTTTCTTCGGCCTTTGTGCATTTGTCCACAATTTCCTTTTCTCGTTCCAAATAGTATCTCTTCGTTTCTTCCAGCTCTTCCAGATAGCGAGTCTTCAGCTTTTCGCATCTCATGCGCATGAAATCGAACAGCTCTTCAGTCATCCGATAATAAGAACTGTCTGTCCAAAGGTGATTTAGTTCCAACAGCTTTCTTTCTCGTTGAATCGCGTGAATATGTGATTTCTTGTAATCAAGGGCTTTCTGAAAACCTAGTTTTAACTTCTTCATCTCTAGTTCCCACTCTTTTTTATATGCGCCACGGAAAGGATACAGCCATTGGGACAGTATTTTCTTTTCATTCAGCATGGCCTTTTCAATTTCTTTCTTGGTTTTCAGCTCTAGGTATCCCGTAAGAAGAACTTTCATTTTTTCACGGCGTTCTTCTTCTTTCTTCAGCTCTGCTTCCTCTCTTGAAAGTAAATCCTCTTTTTCTTTTTCTCCGAGTTCTTCGAGTATTTTGTCTTCCTCAACCTTCTGAGATAAATCATCCTCATCTTTAGATGTTTTAGCTTCCTCCCCTTTCTCAAGAACTTCTGTGGAGGGTTCTTTTTCTACTACTATGTCCTCTGATTTCTTTACAACAAGTCCCTCTACATCTTCTAAATTTTCCATAACCCCAGAACTGTCCGATTCTTGAGAACTATCGCTTTCATCTTTGCTCATTGATGTTGTTTCAATATCGTGTTCTAAATCCTCAGCAGCTTCGAAGTCTTCAGGCTCCTTTGGTTCGGGAGTTTTAACCTAAGGAAAACATTTCCATATTAGAGCTTTGATTGTAAATGAAAATTTTACAGCAATAATTAGAAAATTTATTCAATCAGATAAAAAGGTACATACTTACGTATTATCGCAACCTATTGGCGACATTACTTGAAACGAAGCACATCGTTGCTAATTCAGCGGGTACGACCCATAGGAAATTGGGGTTGCCAACTTGGCGAGTTATTATTAGAGCTGGCGATTGTTGCGATAATACATAAGTACCATTGTGTATCAAATAAACTTCATAAGATGCTAATAATTTCGCCAAATAAAAAGATGACTTCACCAATGGACTAAATTCATGTGACGTCATTAGTCACATGATAACTTAGTCACGTGTTTTCAGCCAATCAGTTCGTTCATAAATTAATTCGACGTCATAATTGTATCATAAATGTACACACGCGTTTCCAGCCAATGAGTCCATGTGCTTCACTGTTGCCAACTTTTGCTTTTTGCAGAAACTTTCTTTTAAAAAGTACATATTTGTCAACGATATAATAATGCACATAGTTAAAAAAAATGCACTTATAATTTAAAAGTATTCGCATAATGTAAAATTTAAAAAAAAAAAAATTGAAAACTGTTTGAAGAGTTTTAACACTTGAACTCTTTACCCAATCATATCAAATTTTAAATGTTATCTAAACTTTACAAGTTGAACAACTAGTATGCCAATTTTTAATCAATGGGAAACACGTGATAGCCGTTATCATGTGACCATCGTGAATTTATTCCATTCCAAATATATCATCAAATGCTTTCATCGTTATTATTGTTTTCGACCGCACGCAAGAAAGTCTTTCACCATTTGCGGCATACTGTAGCATTTGGCGAAATTGGTTGACGGTATAATACGTTAGTACCATTGTTTACACTTGATGAATCAGGTGGTACTTAAGTATTATCGCAACCTATTGGCAACATTACATAAAACGAAGCACATTATTGCCAATTCAGTACATACGGTACTCGCGAAATTGGGGGTAACAACTTGGCGAGTTATCTTGAACGTTGGCGATTATAGCGATAATACGTAAGTACCAATTAGGTAAATACAGTAAAATTGCACATTCAGTAAAAAAAAGGGGAGGGGGGGGTTACTTACGTACTATCACAACAATGTCAACACTCAGTTAACTTGCCAAGGTGGCAACAACGATTTCGCATGTGTTGTACACGCTGAATTGGCAACCAGGTACTTCGTTTTATATAATGTCGCCAATACGGTTGCAATAACATGTAAGCACCTTCGTGAGTACCAAAAAAATATTGAAAGAATAAATTAAAACAATTGTACTACACGATTGGTGAAAACGACTCTGAAAATATGAATACTATAAAAAGTAGGTAAAATAGGACTTCATGAAATCTGTTAACATTTCGGACACGCAGTTGTGACAGTAAGCAACAGCTTGTGAAAAAAATTCCCATCTCTCTCATCGCGAATGAGGAAAGTTTTAAAAAAAAATTCATTTCAAAAGCAAAATAGTGGCAGCAATTTTCTACCAGTAGAAAGAAGAAATTACGCTAGAGAGATATTTATAACCTTGGCAGTGTGAATTGGCACTGTAAGATCTCCACTAAAAAAATCAGCCGTCCAATTTAATAATTTTGTCGACGATAATTTTCTTTTTTTTATGCATTTAATAACGACCAACTGAGTTGGGTACAGTAGGGCTTGGCCAGGGGCGTAGACCCCGCCGTATCAATGATACTGGGCCCTTAAGCTACAGAGGTCCCAACATGTGTAACTATAGTCTTACTAACAAGGCTCTCACATCTAAACAAGGTCCCCGAAGGAATTTTGATACAAGGCCCACTCAGAACTAGCTACGCCAGTGACCTTGGCCCTCATGTGCTGTTGCGCCACTGAGTTTAGTTCTAACGACCAAAGTGAGAGAAATCTTCCCGAAACCGGTCCCGCTCAGGTTCAAACACAATAATAATAAGGACGAAAGCATTTGCCGGCATTTTTTGAATTGGCAATGTTTTTTAGCTTTGCGAAATCGATTGATGATATAATATGCAAGTACCAACTGTTTAATTGATGTCCGAATATGATACGTTTAATCGGCTTCGAGTTTGAATACCCCGTTGTTGGACCATTTTGGCACGATTTCAAAATTCTTATCAAAGCAGTGCTCCAAAATAGGATTTGGTCTGACTGATATACCAATACCCAATAGGATTTTACCCAACCTTGCGATATACTAATACCCAATAGGATTTTACCAACCTCGCGCTATATACCAATAACCAGCCTTGGGATATACCAACACCTGGTAGGATTTTACCTTGCTACTGTAATTTTTTAGATTATATGTAATTTTAGTCTTGGCTAAAGTGTAGAATAAATGGCCCCTAGGATTTGGCGATGTTCATCTGGATGCCAAAATAAATTCTGCTTATCTTCATTACTCTTAAAACACCTATCACTACATACAGGTAGTTTGACAGGTAATTGTGGTCGCGAAAAAAATTGGCTTCGCCAAGGGGCTTCCCCTTTTCTTCATTTTAGCCTTAGTCTTCAAAATTAGTAATTATCAATGGAATTTATTACTTTTTTGTAAAGAAATATTTTATTTACATACCTTTTCGTCTTCCATGATTAAACAGAGAAATATCTTACACAGTTTTACAAATTTACAAAAATTCGCAAAAATTATGAATTACTTTCAATATTTTTAAAATGTTTGTTCTAGAGTCCTTTTATTTTTTTACGAGTACAAAATGCTCAAGTTAATCTCGTTAAATAACTGCATCGTTTTTTACGTGATTCTTTCATCCGCATGGTTTATCATAATTTGAAAATATATTTGTCGTGAACGAGCATTCAAATAAAAATGTTGTAATTTATATTGAAGGAATAAAAATTAAACGCTTTTCTTGAGTTAGTGACTGTAATTGTCTCTTACTTTATTTTTTTATACAGAAAAGTTTGAGAATTCATATTCATAGGATAATATACATGTTCATAAAATGGCTAATAATTTGAATTCCATTTATATAAAACAACTAAAAAAAAAGCAGCAATAATTTTTATAAAACTGGGTGGAAAAAATTCGGAATTTTATGAAAAGGCATTACGTGTTGTCATACAACTTGAATTGTTTCTAAATATAGCATTAAATAGCTTTTAAGTATTATTAGAAGGGCTTACGTTGTAAAGATTTGAAAAATAATCTTCATGAGATAAAGTGTAATTCTTAGAAAAAATCTTTCTTTTCGTTTATTTCTGCTTTACAAGATTTAATTCATACGATAGTTTAAGCGTGATTTGTTAAATATATGAACTAAAGATAAAAAAGGAAATAATATCTATTTTAATCTCAGTAGGATTTCATTAAGTTTTCATACTAAAGGAAAACACCTGAACCTCCAAATATTTTTGAATCCCTAAAAGTGATAAGGAGCTTATAACAAACGCTAATCAAAAGTAAAAAAACAGAAATGAATATCTTATTGGAGAACGAATAAAAGCCTTTCCAAATCCGAATTTAAAACCCCATCTTCTGCACTCTGAAATACGAAGGGAAATTTTCCCTGGTATGATATCCATAATTTGCCATTTATTCCTAATGAAAAATTAAAGTCTCCTCTTTTTGCCCCAATGTATGTAGCCCAGATCCTACATATAGATGAAATAAAAATTTAACATAAAAATACTAAGCACTGAAACATTTATTGCAGGAATATTAAATATTTTGGTTATTACAAAAAATATAGGAAGAATTTCTATGTCGATTTCTTCTGTACGAGATCCCAGTTAGTATATCTACGATGTTATTGTGCAACTTGATGTATGATGTTAGTATATGTGATTAATGACAAGTGACACACAGGAGCTTAATGACAAGATAAATGAAATGTGACGTTTGTGAAAATTGAAATGTGTTGGGAAATTTCTCTAAAATCATTGATCATCATCTACATATCTTTAACCCAAAACAGCAAAAGTTGTTTCACCAATCACCCTATAAAGAATTTTAATGACAAACCTTGTCAATACAATAACTGTTTTAGCTTTTTTTCCAATCTTTTTTTCAGTTATTTTGTGTGTGTTAAACATCCAGGGACGTTTTAAGGCATGGGCCAACTGGGTTCAGGCCGAGAGCCTCTGTCGTAAAAAAGGCGTTGTCTCGTTCTCGAACAATCTTAGTAAAATCGTGATTCGAATAATTTCAACAGCCAAATGTTATTTCTGGTTGTATTCTCCAAAAAACTGGAAATTTTGGATCATATGTCAACTGGCTACTTGCGATGACCGTCGTCCACGTACAGGCCTAGGCCTACCCCCATACATCCTCATTGTTCCTGCAGTCAAAAGGCGGCAGTCGATCGAGCCTGTTTGTGCGATTGTTAAGTCATGCACTTGTATTCGTTTCGGGTTATTGTTCGTACGAGTATTTGATAACCTATGCTATGTACTGTATACTTTTAAGGTATCCGACTACGTTCGGAACCATGATTTTAAAAAAGCGCATAAATGTATAATTTTCATGATATTTAGTGTCACTTAGATTAGAATACATGTATAAAATTATTTTTAGGGCATTAAGACAAAAAAAAAATTATTTAAATACAAAATTTCGGCAAAAAATTAACTTAGAATAACCTTTTTTCCAAATGTTCTCCTTTTGTAAAAAATGCTTCTATTGTATTAATATTTTGCCTGTATATAGCTCAGACCTCTGTACAGAGGCTCAACTATGATTTTTGAAAAATTCACATTATTTTCAGAGTTACAACCATTTGAAATAATTATCGGCTTATTTTCTTAAAATTTCTTCCTTCTGTTTTTGTAAAACATGGATAAACCGACTTCCGAGTTATGCATTTCAAAAATTCTAGTTGAGCCTCTGTACAGAGGTCTGAGCTGCATACAGGCAAAATATTAATACAATACAAGCATTTCTTACAAAAGGAGAACATTTGGAAGAAAAGGTTATTCTAAGTTAATTTTTTTCCAAAATATTGTATTTAAATAATTTTTTTTGTCATAATGTCCTTAAAAGAATTTTATACATGTATTCTATTCTAAGTGACACTAAATATCATAAATATTATCTATTTACACGCTTTTGCAAAATCACGGTTCCGAACGTAGTTGGATACCTTAAAAAAGACATTTTCTTACTTTTTCATTGTAATATAAATCAATGATGTCAAACATAAGCTAAGTTTTCGATCGTACTTGTATTCAAAAATATTTTGATAGCCCCAACTTTTTGATCTAAAAAATGGTTTGTAGTAGGTATTGGCATAATTGGAAAGACAAGTCTTTCACAAACTTTAAATATCCAGTTCATCTGTTGGAACATGAAATTATAAATATTGTACACCAACTAAGAAAAGAGTTTGAGAATAACTATTCCTAAATGAACAAGCCAGTAATAACTAATGAAAAAAATTGGAATTTATTAAAATTTCACAAAATTATTAATTCAGTAATACCTCGACTTACACGAACCCGGAGTTACGCAATTTTCAAATCTCGCCAATTATATATATATATATATATATAGTGTAATAAAATAAAAATGAAGAAGTACTAAAACCTACAGTGCTAAAGAAGGAAGAAATTGGAATTCACCAGACACAACAAATGTAGATACAAAAAAGTCTTTGAACTAAACTGGAGACCTATTATGATTTCTAAAGCTGTCGCTGAATTATTCTAGCGATTTAGGGTTAGCAATGCTTTATGGATCCAACCTTCCCCGTACAGCAGAAATTTTCGACATAATAGGGGGAGGGAGAGCCATGTTGAAAAGTTAAGCCTATTACAACACTTGGATGATGAACCTGACAATATAGTAAAAAGAAATTAAGAAAAGAGAACAATAATGAATCTTTCAAGGAGAGGAATAATAAAAAAAAATTTATAGAAAAATTAGGATAAAAACTTACATGTAAAATAAAAACTGGAAATCAAGAAATCAACCTTCTACGTTAAAATCCCACGTGAAATGACGTAAAGTATTGAAACATCAACACAAGAAGGAAAAACCGTGGCGCTACCTGGATAGTTATTTTTTGCAATTAAACTAACCACTAAGATATTTTAAAATAAACTAAACATAAGAAGTTTTGAATAAAATAATGAACAAAGTTAAGAATAGATAATAACAAATAAAAATTTATTTCAAAGTTATATATATATATATATATATATATATATATGTCTTTTTGAGAACTGATTGGTCATTATTTCATACCTGAAGTAGAACGCTGTTTTACCAATCTAAACAGATTTCTTTTAAAGTGATGCTATTAATCGACAACGCACCAAGTCATCCCTCTGCAACTAATTTTGACCAACGTGTAAGAGTTGAATTTTTGCCACCCATCACAACCAGTTTGTATCAACCGATGGATCAGGGAGTCATCAAAACATTCAAATCTCGTTATAATCATTTACAAATCTGCATTAAGCTATGAGACGAAACACAACGAGCCCTCTGTTAAAAAATTTTGGAAATTATTCAATGTTTTATATGCAGTGAGAATCATCGGACAATTTTGCAATGAAGTTTCCCAAAAAGAACTTTGAATGGCGTCTGGAAAAAACTGTGTCTTTTTTTTTTCATCACTGAAACTCAAGCGGAATCAGTGCTAGAGTCTGATGAAATTGGTACTGAGATTGAAGTTGTCGATATTGCCCGAAAAATAAATTTAGAAGTGTGAAGATATTCAGTAACTGCTGGATTACCACAATCAGGAGCTGACAATTGACGAGCTCGTAGAAATGCATGAAAAAGAGCAAGACATTGAAGAGCTTGAGTCTTTAGGCCCATGTGACAGAAGACCTCAGTTTAATTGAAAAATGGTTACAAATTTTTAAAAAATATAAACTCCAACGAAGAGCGTACTTTTTTTAAAAACAAAACAAGGGATATATAAAAAAATTATTAGTATGTTACGAAGAAATTTTGTGGGAGAAAAAATATCTTTGAGCCGGTAGACTGTTGGATTTTATGAAACCTACAACGTCAAAATAACTTCGATTAGTGATTTTTTATTTGTGTTATTTAAGATTTTATTAAGCATTTTTTCTTCTAAATTGTTATTTTCTTTCGTCTCCAGCTGCAACTAAAAACGGTTTATACAGATTTATATGCGACATTATAATCCAACTTACGCGGTTATCACTCAGTCACACCTATCGTGTTTGTTCGGGTATTACTGTATTAGCAAATATTCTATCTATGTTGAAATGACAATTGATGAATAATTTTATCTGGTGCAGTCAGACCTCCCTTTTACGAACCTTTATTTAGCGAATTTCTTTACTTAACCCGCGGTCACTCGCGCCTGTTTTTGCTACCGTCGTTACTCGCGGGGTGTAGAGCACACCCCAAACTTTTAACACGTGTATTTAATTATGAAAATAAAATTAAGTCATTATGATACATATTTATAAAGTACAAGATTTTTTTTTTGTGTTATACAAATAAAATTATTAAATTTATTGCTTACAAATGAGACTAACATTAATTTAAACTAAACATACAAAATTTTCATTTTAAAACACATAATTTTATATTTTTTCATAAACCAGTAAAATGTATATACCAGTATAATAAGTATACTTAACAATTAATGAGTTAATGATAGTAGAAAGTAGAAAAACAATGTTTTAATCATTTTCCAAGCATTCAGAGCAGACTGTACAGAAATGCTCAACTTCTCGCGGGAGTTCTCAGCCCCCCAGATAAACTTTTGAAGGTCATTACATTCCAATCGTTCGAGAAAGAGGGATGGCATCAGGCCTGAAGGTTCAATGACCTAAAATGTGCAGCTACAGAAAAAATCGTGGTTCTGCGCTTTCTTTTTTTAATCCTGGGAGGATTTTCTTGTTGCTGGGGTGTATACAGAACACCCCGCGTGAGCGATCGCGGGTTAATGAATTTTTCACATAACGAGCTTTTTTTACGAGGAGAGAGAATAGAGGTCTGACAGTAAATCCTTCAATCTTTTATATAAAAAGCTAATTAGGAGAAATTGGCTGGCTTAGAATTTATTTATGGACAGTCGCCTTAACTGTTAACGAGATTAGAACTAAGTAATTAACACCTCATTGTAAACAACGTCTTTTCTGCCTGAAGAATGACCAAGTTGTCTCATGAATTGACTTTTTAGCAATCCACATAAAATTTAGTAAAACTGCCACTTTTCAAATTTACGCCAGCCGGTTTCAAATTCTACCAATGAGCTTTCGGGTTTAAGGTTTTTGATCATAGTTCTGCAGTTGTGATGAGTATGTCAGTGAGTTGCTTTTCTCTTCTTTCTCCCGTTCTTTCTGGACCTGCCAATGTGACGATGAAATAAACATATTAGTCTAAAAAATTGGTTTTATTGAAAAGAATATACAAATACCTTTCAATCTCCTTCAATATACTCCCCTTCCCTATCAATACATAGCTGCATCCGAGTTTTCCTCTGCACAAAGTAATGCTGTGGCCCCTTAGGTGTTACCATATTCAGTAAGTCTGCCATTTTTGCCTTCACCTCATCAACAGATTGAAAATCCTTTCAATGCATTTTTCACTTTAATAAATAAATAGGAAGAAATCGTATGGAGTGAGACCTTGTGAGTACGGTGGATGATTGAGCGCAGTAATGCGCTTATCCGCCGAAAATTGTTTTACAGAGAGCGCAATGTGCACCAAGGCATTGTCTTTTGATCAAGTTTTTCCGTACCAGTTTTGCAAAAACTTTCCCCATATGTAAATTCTCGGTCATAATTTTTCTTATTGTCTCTCTGTAAATGTTCGTAATATCTGACATCATCCGAACACTCAAATGTCGGTCTTTTTACACGATTTCATTAATTCTTCAAAAAGTTTTCATCAGCTCTTGACGACACAGGTCCACCAAAACATTTATCCTCTTCAAAAGCCCCCCTTCCTGACCTTCCGAAAATGGTTTGTGCTACTAAAAAGTTTGAACACGTGAAATGCAGTTATCTACAAACAATTCTTTTAACAATTTAAAACATTGAGTTTTTTTATTTTTTATTTTATTTATTTCACGAGGAATTTCAAATGTATGCACAGTTCGATTTTTAAGTTTATCACGATCGCGGCTGTTTGACACGGCAACGTCTTACTCAAACAAGAATAAAAAACATACTAAAAAGAGGGAAGGGGAATAATGTGCTACCAGGCCCAGAAGGACCAAGGTGAATTATATTCCATTCGCACTCCTTCACACCAAGCCTAACGGCTAGGGCATGCGCAGTCCGGGCCTTTAATTGTCACACCTTATACATACATATATATACAGAGAGAGAGGAAGAGAGATATTTTGTGTGTGTGTGTGACATATAATTTCAATCTATCGAAAATTCATTTCCGATTTAACTGATTACGAACATATTATCTAAACAATGCAGTTTTATTGTGATATTAACAAAACATTTAAACATTAAAATAAATTATGAGATATTTTATATTTTTAAATATGATGTCACAAATAGAATGAATTTAAGTATGATATTTTTAGTCATAATGCACTTATCACAAGTAAGAAATATTAATCTTTTTTTTTCTTCTTTTTTTTTTAACTACAGTTTTGTAAAAACTTAAAGTTGAAACAAAAATTCGGAGTAGAATTATAAATCGTATAAATTAACGAAAAGATATTTGTAGACACATTTAATCTGAAATAAATGAAAGAAAAGTCTTAGAATATAAAACATGCTTTTAAAAAAGAGTGAAAAGTAACAAAACATAGAAGTTATAATAAGTTAACATAAGTTAAATACCCTTCCAGTTTAAAAAGAAAATCTTTTCTGAGAACCTAACTTTTAAAGTATTAAAAAAAATGTGAAAATATCTTAATAATTTATAGTCTTAGTAAGCAAATAGTTTTATTAATTATTGTTCTAAAAAGTATATCCTAGATTTCTCTAAGATAGATAATTTAAAAAGCAGCTTGTTAAAAAAAAATGCATTTGATACAAAATTATTTCTTACCTCTTGATTTGTAGACTATATTTTCAATTATTTAATTTTTTCCACTTATCTGCTCTAATGTATACGGATTTCAATTTTTTAAGAAATATGCACACTTTTAATAAGAATTACTAAACCAGTTTTGTGTGTAAATCATTAGAAAGTATATATAACAGAACTTTTGAGCTCTCTCAAGCGTTGATTGTTATCACTTCTTTTGCGCTCATTCCCTATCGTGACAACTGAGTACGGATCAATAACATTACGTTACATTTTACGTTAACATCTCGTTGTCATAGAAACCGGTCATATACTTCATTCAGAAACAAGTCCCAGTCTCAAAGTAAGAATTTTGATCGATTATGGATGGAAATGGAATAACTTCATGCGGAATTTGAGAGAGTTTTTTTAAAACAAAATAATTTATCACATTCTCTAAATATTATTTTAAAACAAATCAGAAATGCAGAAAAATGCAATTCATAAGAAAATTCAATTAGAGTTAATCTTGAAATTTAGATGTTTATGATATGATAACGAATTAGATATCCTTATAGGTGACATGGTCAATTGTTTCACTCATTACACAATTTAAATAATGTAGATACTTCAGTCTAGAATTTAGCTTACTTGGGTCAAGTTTACCTAGTATTCAATGTGCAAAAAAATTATGAATGTAAAGAGTTTTTTCAATGCTGGACAGAAATGCAGCGTTGGATTAAAATGATCTCAATGTTGATACCTCAAACGACACTAAATTATGTGATATTAAGGGTTAATTAATTCAGTCAATTACTTTCTGAAAAATAAACTGTCTCATGCGGAACAAGAATTTTTTTCAGAAATAGGTGGTGAAGGGTTTAAGTCAGTGGTCTCCAAAACCCCCGGACTGTAGGTTGATATCGTTCCGTGGATTAAATGGTACCAGGCCACCCGAAGAACATTAAATTATTTCCATTTTCTTTAATGCAATGTGTTTCTCTCGGGTTTTTGTGCTACTTTAACTTTATATTCTTTTTTTGATGTAACTGTATTAAAAATTAAATCAAAATTATCTAAAATATAAACACAATAAATGACCCTCCTCCCTCAATGGGCTGCAGTAAAATTATCAAACGTTGACGGTCCGTTGCGACAAAAAAAGTTGGAAAGCACTGGTTTAAGTGACAGACTACGTTCGGAACTATAAAAACGTAAAAATTAATAATTTTTTGATATTTAGTGTCAGTTGAATTAGAATATACATATAAATTGGTTTTAAGGATAGTATTACAGTAAAAAATTATTTAAATGCAAATTTTTGTTAAAAAAAATAAAAAATAAGAGGGGGGGGGGGGACCCCCCAAATTTTTTAAAAAATTTTTTTTTAAAATCAAAAATACATCTATAACAATAATATTTTGCTCACTTATAGCTAGCATTCTAAAAAGGGTCTGAACTAGGATTTTTGCAAAATTCAAATTGTTTTCAGAGTTACGATCAATTGAAATTACACTCTATAACAAAAAAAACGACGCACCAAGAACGAGTTGTCCGATAGAAACAAAATTTTTTTTTTGGAGGGTTAAAAGATTAGATACAGAATAGAAAATGATTAAAATTTCAGAAAAATTGAATGATTTATTTCAGAGTTACGTAGTTACAAAGTAACGAGCTCAATAAGGTGTTGACCTACCTCTAGCCTGGATGCAAACTGCCACATGACGTGGCATAGAGTGATAAAGCACCCTGACGGTCACCTGCTGTATTTCTTGCCAAATTTGCTCCAATTGTCGGGCCAGGTCATCAATATTCCCTGGTAGATGCAATAGCCTTCCCATTATATCCCAGACATGCTCGATTGGAGAGAGATCTGGCTGGCCAAGGAAGTGTTTCACAAACCGTAAGACAGCTCATAGCAACACGTGCCGCATGTGGTCTGGCCTTATCTTCGGAAAAATAAGGCCAAGGTACTGCAAAAGAAACGGTAGCAAAACAGTTCTCAGGAAGTCGTCGACGCACCGTTGGGCTGTAAGTGTGCCTTTAATGTTGACCAAAGGGGTCCAGCTGTCAAAAGAAATGGTACCCCTCACCATAAGTTCTGGTTGAGGGCCTGTGTGACAGGCAATAGGGAAAGCAGTTTCGACACGTTACATGGGCGTCTCCAGACACGTTTTCGATAATCGTCAGGACACTGTTGGAAGCGGGATTCGTCGCTAAATACTATACGTCCCCATTCAGCATGATTCGATTCTGATCGAGCTAAGCAGCTCTCTAATCTTGTTCGACAGTGAGCAGGCGTGAGTTTCAGGTGGCGTAGTGGTCGGTAAGAGTGTAAATTTCACACTATCAGCCATCAGTAAATGGTCACGGTGGACACTCGTGTGCGGGTCAAAATTACGATGGTTGATAACGATGAATTAGGCACTGTAACAGCTGAGCTGACAGTCAATCTGTCCTGATCTGCTGTGACTCTAAATCGACCGCTACCATCATGGCGCTGAAATCTGCCATTGTCTATCCATTCTTGCCACCATCCTCTAATTGCCGCATCGCTTTGGCCCATATGAAGAGCCATTCTTCGATTTGCCCAACCTGCCTCTTTCAATCGAAAGATACGATCTCTTTCAAACTCTGACAGTTGCTCATAATGAGCTCGAATCCTGCGGTCAGGCATTTTTTCGGTCGGTGAAAAGTATCCTAAATCGCAATGCAACAGAAATTTTGACCATCAGATTGAGAATCGCTTCTTATAGACACCTGCTGAGTGCACAGTTTCGATACGCTGTAGCTCCCGCTATTCCTTCATTGGACACTAAATTTTTTAACCATTTGCATGTTAGGTACAAATGTCTTTGCATACGAAATTTCATTACAATCGGGCAACTCCTTCTTGGTGCGTCATTTTTTTTTTTTTTGGTTGTTTCTTTTGTTTTTTTGTTATGGTGTATAACCGGCGATTTTGATAAAATTTCTGTATTCTAATATATTAAAATGTGAATGAATCACACACACTTCTAAATTATATATCTTAGAAGTCCTAATTCAGGCCCTGTAAAGAAATCCTAGCTATATATAGTCTAAATATTATTATCATATAAACATTTTTCATAAAAGGAGAATGTTTTAAAAATATGTTATTTTTTTCTTCATTTGAATTAAATAATTTTTTACTGTTAGTAATATTTTGTGAAAACAATTTAAAATATGTATTCTAATTCTACTGACACTAAATATCAAAAAATTATACGTTTATACACTTTTATCAAAAATAACAGTTTTGAACGTAGTGAGTCACCACAAATATAGACTACTTTACAAATTTTGTTCGGCTCCGATCATTAGTTCCGGGTATATTTGAGGCTATGTATTAATTTACGTCCACGTAAAGAATTCATACCATTTCCTCCGTTTTTTAATTACAGTTATTAAGCAGATGGATATTTGAGATTTATAAAATAGCATATGGCTATTGAAAACACCGCGATATCTGATCGTAACTTCAAAATCGAACATTTCCTGTATTACAATTAGGAATAGAGTGAAAAATATTCAATAATAATACTTTATCAAATTTTTGAAGTACTTATTTAATATTCAGTGATCATTTCAGAAACTAAAGAGTAATTGCTTTACATATTAAAAATGGACTCGATTCATCACTAGAGGGCGCTGCGATCGGTCTTGTATCACGTGATTTTCCATGTGCTATCAAGTAAACAATAACAGCCGATCACTGTACACTTGTGCGCTAACTTTCGAATTTGCTAATATTATTATTTTATATATTCTTTAAATTCTTTTTAATACTTTAAATATTTTTAATATATTTTCTAGTCTTTTAGTTTTTCTTTATATAAAATAGTTATATAAAATATATATATAGTTTTTGTCAAAGTATTAGATTTAAGTTTAGTTTATTCTTCTATTCTTTAGCTTCGTGTTTTTGTATACTTTTAGGTTCAGTAATTCTTTTTTTTATTAGTGCCAGCCACATTGTGATTTAAATAATTATGCAACGCTCTATTGAACTAAATTTTTTTGCCACTTAATATTGTGATTCCGTCATACGTGTATACAAATTTATATTTAATAAAAAGTAAATAAAGTAAAATTTTTCTTTGTTGATCTGATAAGGAATTGACATAAATTTTGTTTATATTATTTGTTTTAACATGTAAAATATTACAATGGACTAAATTCATATGACATGATCTAGTGATATTTGTTTTCAATTGTTTCCCGCCTAACACAAGACACTCTCGTACTTTGTTTTGTTACTCTTCGTATAGCTATATTATTCTTTTTGCAAGTTATTTGTTGCTTTTACTTCATATATATATTGTTACAAATTTTGTGCACTGAACGCTAAAAATGGTATAAATAATTAGTTCTGAATGTGTAATTCGTTAATATTACTTTCTGTTGTATTTATTTTGTTAAAATCGCAATATTAGCAAGCAATTTCGTTCGTTACATAAAAATGGCGATTCAATGGAAACATAGCCAAGTTGGCATCATTTTTGGCGAACATATTGATGCTTCTAAAAAGAAATCTACTAATATCACAATCTCTGATGTAAACGAATTTTT
>BMAV01016671.1:38128-83535 GCA_019973955.1 Trichonephila inaurata madagascariensis | reverse complement strand
TTTTTTTTTAAAATCAAAAATACATCTATAACAATAATATTTTGCTCACTTATAGCTAGCATTCTAAAAAGGGTCTGAACTAGGATTTTTGCAAAATTCAAATTGTTTTCAGAGTTACGATCAATTGAAATTACACTCTATAACAAAAAAACGACGCACCAAGAACGAGTTGTCCGATAGAAACAAAAATTGGAGGGTTGAAAGATTAAATACAGAATAGAAAATGATTAAAATTTCAGAAAAATTGAATGATTTATTTCAGAGTTACGTAGTTACAAAGTAACGAGCTCAATAAGGTGTTGACCTACCTCTAGCCTGGATGCAAACTGCCACATGACGTGGCATAGAGTGATAAAGCACCCTGACGGTCACCTGCTGTATTTCTTGCCAAATTTGCTCCAATTGTCGGGCCAGGTCATCAATATTCCCTGGTAGATGCAATAGCCTTCCCATTATATCCCAGACATGCTCGATTGGAGAGAGATCTGGCTGGCCAAGGAAGTGTTTCACAAACCGTAAGACAGCTCATAGCAACACGTGCCGCATGTGGTCTGGCCTTATCTTCGGAAAAATAAGGCCAAGGTACTGCAAAAGAAACGGTAGCAAAACAGTTCTCAGGATGTCGTCGAAGCACCGTTGGGCTGTAAGTGTGCCTTTAATGTTGACCAAAGGGGTCGAGCTGTCAAAAGAAATGGCACTCCTCACCATAAGTCCTGGTTGAGGGCCTGTGTGACAGGCAATAAGGAAAGCAGTTTCGACACGTTACATGGGCGTCTCCAGACACGTTTTCGATAATCGTCAGGACACTGTTGGAAGCGGGATTCGTCGCTAAATACTATACGTCCCCATTCAGCATGATTCGATTCTGATCGAGCTAAGCAGCTCTCTAATCTTGTTCGACAGTGAGCAGGCGTGAGTTTCAGGTGGCGTAGTGGTCGGTAAGAGTGTAAATTTCACACTATCAGCCATCAGTAAATGGTCACGGTGGACACTCGTGTGCGGGTCAAAATTACGATGGTTGATAACGATGAATCAGGCACTGTAACAGCTGCTCTGACAGTCAATCTCTCCTGATCTGCTGTGACTCTAAATCGACCGCTACCATCATGGCGTTTAAATCTGCCATTGTCTATCCATTCTTGCCACCATCCTCTAATTGCCGCATCGCTTTGGCCCATATGAAGAGCCATTCTTCGATTTGCCCAACCTGCCTCTTTCAATCGAAAGATACGATCTCTTTCAAACTCTGCCAGTTGCTCATAATGAGCTCGAATCCTGCGGTCAGGCATTTTTTCGGTCGGTGAAAAGTATCCTAAATTGCAATGCGACAGAAATTTTGACCATCAGATTGAGAATCGCTTCTTATAGACACCTGCTGAGTGCGCAGTTTCGATACGCTGTAGCTCCCACTATTCCTTCATTGGACACTAAATTTTTTAACCATTTGCATGTTAGGTACAAATGTCTTTGTATACGAAATTTTATTACAATCGGGCAAATCCTTCTTGGTGTGTCATTTTTTTTGGTTGTTCTTTTGTTTTTTTGTTATGGTGTATAACCGGCGATTTTGATAAAATTTCTGTATTCTAATATATTAAAATGTGAATGAATCACACACACTTCTAAATTATATATCTTAGAAGTCCTAATTCAGACCCTGTAAAGAAATCCTAGCTATATATAGTCTAAATATTATTATCATATAAACATTTTTCATAAAAGGAGAATGTTTTAAAAATATGTTATTTTTTTCTTCATTTGAATTAAATAATTTTTTACCGTTAGTAATATTTTGTGAAAACAATTTGAAATATGTCTTCTAATTCTACTGACACTAAATATCAAAAAATTATACGTTTATACACTTTTATCAAAAATAACAGTTTTGAACGTTGGGAGTCACCACAAATATAGACTACTTTACAAATTTTGTTCGGCTCCGATCATTAGTTCCGGGAATATTTGAGGCTACGTATTAATTTACGTCCACGTAAAGAATTAATACCATTTCCTCCATTTTTTAACTACAGTTATTAAGCAGATGGATATTTGAGATTTATAAAATAACATATGGCTATTGAAAACACCGCGATATCTGATCGTAACTTCAAAATCGAACATTTCCTGTATTACAATTAGGAATAGAGTGAAAAATATTCAATAATAATACTTTATCAAATTTTTGAAGTACTTATTTAATATTCAGAGATCATTTCAGAAACTAAAGAGTAATTGCTTTACATATTAAAAATTGTTCCCTGGCATGTTTTTTCTATTCTGCTTTCACCAATAATGAATTAAAAATAAATGTCACAACAGTGAAAAATTTCTCCTGTAATTCCTATTGAATTAAAGTAAAATTCACTCAAAAATTGAGCATTTTTTATCAACCAATTAATGTATTATAGTAATTTATATGTAATCAAGAGTCTAAGAAATAATTAAGAGTACTTACGTACTATTGCAACAATGCCAACGGTCAAGATAACTCTCCCAGTTGGCAACCCTGATTTCGCATGTGTCGTGCGCGCTGAATTGACAACCATGTGCTTTATTTCATATCAAGTTGCGATAATACGTAAGTTCTATGAATATTTTACAGATAAAATAAATAATTTTTAATATCATTAATAATAATTTTTTAATGTAAAGTGAAAATGATTTTTAACAACAATCACACAACATTAGAGTGGTAGGTCGTGGAAAACTTTTTAAATACCATTGGGATTAACGTAATTTAACTAAAAGTGGCAAATAATGAAAAAGTTGTTAATTTATTAAAATATTATACTCTCTTACTTTCAGTTTACAGTATATTTGAAATTTGACGTTTATTTTTTCAGTTTCTTTTAATGTTTTTCGAAATTCATTGAAATTTTTATTTTATATAAATGTTTGGTTTTCAATGAACATGTATACAACAAATATGTTAAAAACCTATTGAAAAACACATATTGAAATGGTTCAGAGGTTATAAACAGTAAAATAATATTTTTTAATATAGTTATTATATTCAACGCAGGTCATTTACAGATCAGAATATTTGGCATTATTCTCAACAAAACATAGCAGGGTTATGTAACATTTTTTTCATCTTTTTTATACATTGCAATTATTTTGAATGTAGCTCAAAAGTGGTGACTCAAGCACAGATCATTCTGCCTTCTGAGTTGCCATTTAAAAAATCATTCATTACGTATCCGCACCTAGTAGCTCAGTGGTGGAACACAATATCAAACTAAAAGTGAAGTGAAGTGAAGTAAATAAAACAAAAGTAGCGTTCTTTTCGATGACAGTATTTTTCATCAGTGAAAAACATATTTTGACATTTGTAAGGAAATTTATTTCATGTTAGATTATGCTTTTTATAATTATTTAAGTTGTATAAATGTAGAACAACCACCACATTTCTGTTGTAGATTTAACACAGTGGTTCAAGTGTAGTATAGGAGGGGGGGCACTTCGGATTTGACCATTTTTCTTCGGATTTGGCGATTTTTATCTAAATGTCAGGGTGAGTTATCGAATTCATTCTAAAATAAATAACAAATAATTCCGAAAAAAATACCTTGGTGACCACTTTTAATCGCCAAAAAAAAAAAAGGACTGCGCCAAGTGGCCTCCTTGGTTCAAGTGTAGTATAGGGGGGCCACTTCACGCAGTTCTTTTTTTTAACGACTAAAAGTGGTCGCCAATGTACATTTTTCGTAATTATTCATTATTTATTTTTATTTTAGAAAGAATTCGATATCTCACCATGACATTTAGATAAAAATCGCCAAATCCGAAGAAAAATCGCTAAATTTAAAGTGGCACCCCTATACTACACTTAACCATCAGTTACTTATAAATAATTTTACTGGACTGATTCTATCTGTAAAAAAACTGTTGGGTCTGTTAAGGGATCTCATTCCTTGCAATCGATAAGTTCCTATAAGAAAATAATATGGATACTGTGGGGTGTGACCAAACCTTAGAACTTAAATGTTTATACTTTACAGAGATTATAATTTAATGGGTAGTATTTGTGAAAAGAGTTAAAAAAAGGAAAGTTTAAAAGATAATGAATTATTGAGTGAGTAATTAATTTCTTACATACAGAACATTCAATTGTATTTGTTAAAGGAAATATATCCTAAAAAAAAGCATTTATGAAAATATTTTATGTAAACATCAATGTTAAATAATAATTTTTTGGTACTTGCATATAATTGCAACCTTATATGAAATGAAGCACATAACTGCAATAATATGTATATACCAATTTTTTCATTTAAAATTTAAAAAGGTTGATAGGTTATGTAAAACATACAAATAAGTCTTAATATAGAATAATCTTTTAACTGATGAATAACATTTCTTTTTGTGATGGAAGTTAATGCTGTATTACTGAATTCAATGGGGAATGTGTCTCATTTAAATTGACTGATTTGCTTTGTATTTAAGTAGAAGTCATTTATCATTGAATCTTTACTCATTATTTGTAGTATCTCAGATTTTTAGATCATTGATACCTGATATCAATGGCGTAAGGTACACCCCCACATTTGTGGGGGGTGGCCCAGGATTCTAGGGGGCCCAAAGCCTGACTGACGCCAAGTACGTATTTAACCAATTTGTAAAATACTAAAGGCAGAAAATGACTTTGCAGGGGAGAGGGGCCTTATATCCTCCATTATGTCACTGCTTGATATCTACTTAGGGATATCAAGCAGTGGCAATAGATATTATTAAATTTAAAAACATGGTATTAACTTTTTTGAGAAAATTATATTTAAAATTATAAAATGTGTTAACTTTAAAATTTATTAATTCATTTCTCAAATTTTCATTGTCTTGGTTTGAAGAATGGTATATTCAACAATCAACTAATCTCCTTTTGCTTCCTACAAGTATAAATTGTATGTTATATTTTAAAACAGTTAACAAACATTATTTTTAAACATTTAATTACATTAAACACTTATTGGGTAAAATCCTAGGAGAGCCCACACCCTTGGCGACAAACCGAAAAAAGCGCCAAGCCAGAACGAGATGGCGCCAAGCAAAACCGACAATGGCGGCAAGTGAATACAGATAGATAAGGTGGATGCGTAATGAAAATATATGTAAACAATATAGAAATTAAGCATTTAAGATAAAAAAAAATTAAAAAAACAGCACTTACTTTCTTACTGCTGATCTTTTCCGAGTGGAGGGTACAGCATAACAACAGATTTTAAAAAAGTCTTGAACGTCTCATCGCTAAGTGAATGATCGTGTGAGCGCCGCCATTTTTATTCTGCGAGGTAATGGTCGAACATACCTTCGGCGTGGCTGGTGCAATTTCGAAGAAAGCGTTTTATTTTCGACCATGTTACATCATGCCAATCGTTACATTTAGGACATTCATATATAACTCTAAGCAATCAGTCCTTCCTTCATACACTATTCAATCAATTCTTTCTAACCTTTCGCATTCAACAAAGTAAAAAATTCTAAGATATATTCCTTCACACACGCAACCATTCCAGCCTGGTTAGCCAAAACAAAATGAAATTCGAAATGTCCGCTGACAAAATAAGAAATTTCCAGAAATAGTTAGGTTTACCATATCTAGTGTATCAAAGTAGGGTTACCAAGATGGCACAATTATCGCCAACCCAAAATAATTCGCGCCAAGGGTGTGGGCTCTCCTAGGACTGAACCCACTTATTGATTTAACATCCATATCTTGATCGATTGAATCAATTTTACTCAAAAGAACTATAGAATATGGTGATAAACTTGTTTTGATACTTGCGTATTATCGCAACAATCGCCAACATTCAAGATAACTCGCCATTTTGGCAACCCCAATTTCCTATGTGTCGTATGTGCTGAATTGTCAATCATGTGCTTCATTTCATATAATGTTGTGATAATATGTAGGAGTATCCTAGTTTCTTATTATGAGGTAGTTTATAAATCATATTTCTTTTTAAAAGCTATGTTTGGCTTGTCCCTTATTAGATGAGGTATAACATTTATTATATATTACAAGTAGAAATATTGTTGCAAAATTGATGTTTTGTTTAATTGCAGCACATTAAACAATTTCAGATAATATTGTGCTTTTAATTTATAAAAAGCACTCATTAATCATTATCTATATTACAAATTCAAACTGCACAAGCATATCACATTTGAGAAACACACTTTTCTATGAAAATATACTATTAGGTTAAATGAGATTGTGTGACCGAGTTAATAGTTCCTTTTCAGTTTAACTTTCTAATTAGACTGAAATACAGTTCTATATAGACATACTCTTCTTTTCTCTTGAAAATAAATAAACTGTGAAGGAATAATACATTTATTTTCAATGTTATATATGTTTTAATTTTTCACTGTGTTTTGATGTTTTATTTAAATTACTTTGTGAAAGATGTATTGAAAATTAATCCTATTTCCATATGTTTTTTTTTTTTTTTTTTTGGTTGACATTTTACAGTAGTAGTAGTTGTAATTCTACTACAATGTTGTTCCAGGCAGTTAGTGCATACTGCTCTGTCTTATCATTTATTTAGTTAAGTTTTTATTTGTAAACATTATTTTGCACAACCTAGTCAATTAAAACTGCCTTTTGGAATTAACTTTTTTTTCATTGTTTCCCTTCGCTGCTTATTTATAACAGTATATTTAATGACAGCCTTTTTGAATCTGTAACTTTAATTTTTTTGAATAACATTCATAATTACTAATATTGGAATACTGCTGTAATTTTTTTTCAGTTGTTTAGTCTGGAGGAGCTAATTAAATGAATAGTTGTTCCACATTGGTTGTGATTTGCTTTTTCATTGTTGAATATTCAATTTATAGAATAATAAGTTTTCTTGATTTGTTTGTTCTGTTGAATCTCTATTAGCAATTAAGCTTTTTATTTTAATTATTTTATTACATTATTTTTTTCTTAGAAGATCATCAACAATGTTTAATTTTATGACGAATACAAGATGCTTTCATTCGGGTGGTTGGAATGGCTGCTGTAGTGGTCCAGTAACGAATAATTTGTGTACCAATCATCAATATTGGCTACGACATAACCAAATGCTTCAATCGCTCTTTGCAATGCGTCAGAATCCACAAGCAGATTATTCAAATAATAGTTTTTATCCAAGCTATTATGTTCCTCAGGAACAGCAGGTGTCAGTGCCTGAGCATCAAAATTCACAACCTGATTTATGTTCTAATTCTGGACGAGAAAGGCCTGGACCATCACGTGAAGTACATGCTAAAAAGAATGAATATAATAAATATGGTAATCTTAAATTTTTAAAATAATTTCTGATAATTATATTTAACAAATGCATCAAAAGTTAAGTTTACATGGCTTGTAAAATGAATATTTTTCACAAAGGAATATTGTATGTGGTCATAGATTAAATTATATAATGAATAGTACTTAACAATATAATTATTGTAATTACAGACTCGTAAAGTGGCCAATGTAATAATTAGCTTTAGTAATTTTTATTACTGCTTTTATAAGAATTTTTAAACATACTTTAGAAAAAAGAAGCATGCACATATTTTAGTGTATTTAGTGCAGATAATTTCTAAATTTTTGCTAAGAGGTTATT
Source organism: Trichonephila inaurata madagascariensis (assembly GCA_019973955.1). Classification (NCBI taxonomy): domain Eukaryota; kingdom Metazoa; phylum Arthropoda; class Arachnida; order Araneae; family Nephilidae; genus Trichonephila; species Trichonephila inaurata. The sequence goes on along the minus strand of BMAV01016671.1, from coordinate 75,934 downwards.
TAATATTTTAAATAAGATCTTTTTTTTTTTTAACTATAATTTTCTGTTCAATACAAACAACTTATTATATTTCTGATTAACAAAATTGATCACATTGATTTTAATTTAAAAAATATGGAATAGTATTGTATTAAGTTTGATTTTTATGAAGTACCTATATATTACAAAATATAAGTTAAGCTATGTATATCCAATATTTTCCTTAACTTTATTTTTCTAGTATGGGACCCCCGCCCCCTTTTTTTTTTATCCTCTTCTTAACAGAAATTTCTGCTTTATAATTGCTTTGACACTTTGCCAGAATATTATGCTCAAATTGCAGAAAATCTGGCAGAATATTATGTTTGTTAACTGAATCATCTGTTATTTCCTGTTGTATTAACTTTAAAAAAAAAAGTACATCTTGCTTATAAGACATTTTAATAGATAAATCTCAATTTTAACCAATAAATAATTTATTTTTAATTTAAAGACCACTAAAAGTTCCCTCCTTACTTTAAAAAGCCTTGTTTTTTAAAGAAGCAAAAACTATTTCATAAACTAATTTTGATCCTATCATATATTTTTTTTTTCCTTTCTTTTTTGTAATATAAACTAATGTGTAAAGATTACAAGCATTTGCCCTGGACATAGTAACTGTTGTGAAAGTTTTCATTTCTTGAGTAAATATTTCAATTTTAAACTATGATTTTTTTTTATTTAATTCTTTTATTTTAATCTTGTTATCTAATGCATATAAAAAGTAACAGTATTTCAAGTAGAGAACTTGCAGTCTAAGAAATATGGTTAATATCCTTAGAGATCTTCAGATATGCTATGAGTATTTTTTGTGATCAGTGTTACTTAAAGAAAATTGAATCTGATCTTTTTGAGTTGATCACACACATTATAATAGATGCTTATTTGTATTTTCACAAAGCAAGCAAATACTGTTTGAAAGAGGAATAGATATAAGAATTAATGGTAATAGAGGGGGACTTCAATTTAACAGTATCCATCTCTTAATTGTAATGCACAGTATTAAAATATTCATCAAGGGGGAAAAAAGAAAAAAAAAAACAACTTAAAAATAGGAGTAAAATGTATATAATATTCATTAGCGAACCTGTTAAGTAAAATTTTATAGTTTAATGAAAAAAATTTGTTTTTGACAAAACAAAGCATAATTTTTATCTAGATACAAATAATAATCTTAAATTGATCTGAAAAATAATGTATTAATTAGAAGTTAATTACATATATATACATATATTTCAAGGTATTGCTGTAGTTGAAGTGAAGTATTTGAATTAAAATATTTTTTGTGGGTTGCTACTAGAATGCATATTTGTATTGAAATGCAGATATAGATATTTTTTGTTTTATTAAGAAAATAAATTAACCTAATTTTTTGCATGAGTCTTTAAAAAAAAATATTTGTGTAGATTTTTTAAGTGTTTATATTTTTTCACCATATAGAAGAATTTGAATCATCTTATGCATCTGACTCATCTGACTCATTTTCTTCAATGGACCGTGATCCTGCGCTAGATAATGATAGTGATGTTGAAGTGGTTTTTGATGCAGATGGAATCCTTGCAATGCGAGCTGCAAAAGGTTTGAATCTTTTATATAAATTGGTAGACCTGTGTTTTTTAAAATTTGTCTCATTATCATGCTGCATAAGTTATTAAAATATCAACCATTTTTTTTCTCTTTATATAGGATTTTGTTTCATCATTTCTTGTTGTAATTGTTAACTTTAATTAATTTTAACATAAGCAATTTGAAAAGATTTCTTCCTTAATTCTGAGTTCTTGCATCAAGTGTTAATAATTTCTATTTTACATTTCTGTAGCTATCACGCACTCTTACTCAGATTTATTATGCTCGTCAGTATTTTCCTTTTAAAAAACATAAATCATATTTATTTTTAAAAAATTTTGAGATATAAATCTGAGAATCACATTATTTATGAAGGGTGTTTTTTTTTAAATCTCAGGTCAAATTGCTGACCAAAAAAATAAATGCAATGTGCTAAGAGTGACTTGTTTGTTTCTATAATTACAATCTCTGTCACTATTGAGGGTAGCTCTCTAGTTTAGCTGTGGACACATAAACATAGCTTGTATGATTGTTGGTGTCACCAAATACATTTGTTGCCAGATATTATGATGGCTCTAAAGTAACATTCAAAACAAGAGAGGAGGAATTCTAATTTCTAGAGTTGTCCTCATTCATGACAATGTTTGCCCTCATAATGTTGCTTATCTCAACCGTAGGGTAGATTATAGTTCCATTGAGAGAGAAGAAAAATTATTATTATTAATGGGATAAATTTATGTGATGTCATATTCACATAAAAGCTTGTATTTCCATCTGATTGCTTTGTTGTTGACAACTTTTGCTCTTTTCAGAAACTTTCTATTAAAAAATACATATTTGTAAATAATATTAACATACATAGCTATGCAAAATGTCATCTATTTAAAAGTACTTGGATAGAATAAGATTTTTTTTAAAATCCTTTTGGGGATTTTTTTTTTCATGACATTTGAACACTTTTACCCAATTATGAAATTTGAAAATTTATCTAAGTTTGGCAAATAGAACAAGTGCAATTAGTTTAATGTCTGTTTTGAATTCAATGTGTAGTTTTGTTTTTAGTCTGACTGCCATGAATTGAGCCCATTGGAATCTACCTATGTGGAAAAGATGTTCCATGGTATGGAAATTAGGAGAAAAATAATTTATTAAATTTAAATAATTAAAATTATTTTTCTACTATATAAATAACCCAAAGTGATGATTATTGATAGTGCAACATTTCATAATCTCAGCTGTCTCTCTCAGTACCTTCGAATCAGTCCAATCCAAGTTTTTTTACATCATCTACTTTATCATACACTGCCATTTTGATAGTAGGTTTTTTTAAAAAAATAATACTAAAGAAGCTGTTAAGTGTACCTGATGTTTTCTTCTTGTAACTATTTATTAAGTATCCTCTCATTGCAATAAAAGTAAAAAAAAAAATAGTGAAATGCCTGTTTTTCTTTAACAAAAAATTGTTGATTTTTTACCATTAAAAAGCTGAAATACTAAAACTTCATTCCCATTGTGGCAGTGCTTACCATATAATTTTTTTTTTTTACTTTCATTTATATACCAGAGGACATCTTTTCTGCATGGGTAGCTTTGAAATTCTGAAAAAAGGAAAATAAAAAATTCAATTCACCCCTACTCGCAACAGTTTCTAAAGTATTGTAAATAAGATGTGTGTTTGATCACCTGACCTAGTGACGAGTACTAGTAATATTTTCCTTGAGCTGAAGAACTTTAAAACAATGTCCAATTCCAAAGCACATCACTGACAACAACTTTCTTTAAAGAAATTATTGGAAGGCTCATCAAAAAGAAAAAAGGCGAATGTTTTAACTATCATGGTGATTACGTTTGGTAAAATAAATTCATTTTTTCTTTATTCTTATCTTTTTTTATGGTTTAGTGGAAGTTGAAAACAAATGATTCCTTTTGGTATAGAATTTATTCAGTATACTATCCATATTCATATGCTGTTTTATCATATGTTTGAAATTTTGATATAACTTGAATTAGGAGTTAAAATTTTAAAAATAAAGAACTGAGTATTTTCTAAATTTCATTGAAATGTTGAAAAATATTTTTTAGAAGAGTTGATCAAAGATAAGGGCGATGAGAGTGATAGTGATAGTATTGAGCTGATAGATGCTATGGTGGATGAAAATTTTGAATTTGTTGAACTTGATTCTTTTGGAAAATGTAAGTATTTTTCATTAAAACTATGCTTCTAATAAATACCTGCTATATTTTTGTATTTTCATTAAGATTCAAATCACCCCATATAATTAAAATATTTTTGATTACAGTGTCAATATTTTTAAATTTTACGTGTAGATTTTCTTTAGTAAGAATATAAAGTTATGTCCTAAACTATTGTTATTATTGTGGTATTGTGATAGAAGAATTTCTTAATATTCTTTTTCATTTGATTTTTTGACCACTGAGTTTTTATAAAACAAGAATATCACACAGGAAGGCTCGCACCAAATAAACAAAAATTTAATTTTAAGGAGCAAATTTAATTTTTTGAACTTTAAAGAAATATAAGTCAATTCTAAAAAGAATATAAAGAAAAGAACATGAAGATTAAATGGAATCTTTTATCACATTACATTTGGACTCTTTTATTTACTACTATTTATGCTATTTAAAAAAAAGTCATATTCATAATAATTAAACAGTCCCAACAAAGAGAATTTTTATAATCTGGATTTGACAAAATATATATTTTCTTCTAGTAATACATAATTGGTTTTGTGATCAAGTTCCCTCAAACATAAAAATAATGTCACACACAGATATTGAATACTTTCAAGTCATTTTCATTCTTTTAAATTTGCTTTTAAATTTGTATGCATAAGCAAATGATGTAATGCATAAATAATTGTATTTAAAAGTGAATTTAAAGCTGAGTTCCATTTAATTCAGTTTTAAAACTATTCACTACTTGTTGCTAATTTGGCATATTTGTCATATATGATTAGTATAGCATTAATAATCTCCATTTATTAAATTTTAGAAAATATTTTTTTTTGCTTATTCCATAATGTAATTCAAATTGTTATTGGTAATTTTTAGAAGTATTTGACACTTGTTTTTGTATGGTGTTTTGAAGCTTAAGAAATTTACATTATACAATATATTAAAGTAAAATACAATATTCGCTTTAGCTTTATTTTATGTAGAATGGTTCATTATACTAAAGAAACATGAGGTACTAGAGGATTTGGCTCTTGAAAAATGTAATACTTCATCTTCCTTAATCATAAAAAATATTTTTAATTAATGATTTAAACATAATATATATAACTTACATTAAAAAATGTAAGAAATGTTTTACAAAGGGATCTAATGGATTTATACTTTTACTAAAAGGGTTTATGACATTCATTATGATGTTTTATGCATTTTCAATTGTTTTTATACAGGGTGATTCACAAAGAAGTATACACTTTCCAGATGCTGTAAAACAATAACAATCAAAAATATGCACCACCACTGCAAACCGTAAGATAAATGTAGTTTGTGTCTCGCCTTCGACGGAAGAGTTGTAGGCAATAGTTTGTGTGTCATGTGGCTAGTCAGTCAAAATGATGGCGTCTGCAATGGAAAAGACTTTTTGTCTTGAATTTAGCAAACTATTACGGGGGCAACTTTTTTTGGATAAGTTAACTCTTTAGTTGATGCCGTAGTCGCATGACAATTTCACATTATTAAATTGGATGGTGCATTACAACATTGCTCGCCCAATGTGTGAGATTACCTCAACGAACATCTTCCTCATCGATGGTTTGTGTGAGTTACAGACTACTACATGCTGCTTACGAAATGGCTATCCTGACTTAATGCTTTGTAATTTCTTCTTGTGGGGATACGTAAAGGACAAGGTATTCGTCCATTCTCTTCCTGTTGATCTAGCGGAGCTGAAACAATGCATCACACTTGCTGTTGATGGACTTGATTCAGATACCTTATCATGCATTTGGGTGGAAATGGATTACCTGCTCGATGTGTGTCGTGTAACAAAGTTGACACATGTAAAGAACATCGAGAACATATGTGGCTGTCTCTAACAAAACTTAAAATAATCCCAGACTATTCTGTTACAAGTAACATATAGTGTCTTAAATTGTTCTCGATTTATAGTGCATTTAAACTATACTTCTTTATGAGTCACACTGTACTTTTTAATTAGATTTAGAATTCAAGTTAAAAATCTTCAATCTGTGACTGCTACTTTATTGTATTATTTGATTCTGATGTGTTTACTGTTCTGAATAACATTTTCTTTTATTAACATCTGCCTTTTATGAATACAATTTGATGTTATTGATTCAACTTTTGTAATAAATTCAATGCGTAAGTTCAATTTGTAAATCAGTAATAATTGTCTTTCTCATAAGTTATGTTTGCTTAAATTTTAACTAACATGCTGCTGAATCTAATATTCTTTTGTTTTTAAATGTTGCTTGTCAAATACGAAGTTGGTTCAAAAATGTCATTTTAAAAAATCAAAAAATAGAAAAATATTGCCAAGTGTTAATTTTTTGTAATTAAAATTAGTTTAATTACTAGGAATATTCTTTAAGGAGTAAAAGAAGCGAAATCAATCTTTTTCTTTATTTTATTTGTTCCAATTCTAATCTAATTGAAGAAACATGCTTATTTATTTTCATTTAGTCCTGAATTATAATATTGTTTAATGTTAATAAAACTAAAGCTAAGAAAGTTATAATCGTGTGCATGTATTTTTAATTAAAAAAATGTAACTTTTTTCTATTAATTTTTATAGTGCAGGAAATGACAGGACATGTGAAATCTGAACCTAACACAAAAGAAGAGTTTGATTCTGCAAAAGAATGGCAAATTTATCTGTATGGAGATAAGGCTGAGAGAATCACTTGCTTGGAAACACCAATGCGTAATAATTTTGATAAACTTAGTGACACTTACGAACCAACCTATTATCCTGGTGATTCCTAAATGTTCATTCAGAAGTTGAATTTAATAAATATCTTAACTTGGGAAAAAAGTTATATTGTTTTTCACCATTCATAAATTTTCTCATTATAATTATCATTAAGTAGTATTTAGATTTTTTTTTTATTTCAAATATCCATTATTTCTTGTTGTTTTTAAACATTTTTTGAAGTTTTCAGATGTTGCACATCTGAACCACCTTTTTAAATATTTATATGCTTGAAAACATAAATAAATTCCCTTGTTGTAATAGGAATTTGATGTGTTTAACTTTTATTAAAATATCTATGTATACTTCTTTATATCATCATATATCATACATGAATGTAATGCCTTTAAAAAATAATAAGAAATATGATTTCAAAATATGCTGCATTCATAATTCATTACAAATTTATTTATTGTATGCAGGATTTTTTTTATTCTTACTTTATAGATGTTTCATGTAGATTTTTGCAAACAAAAGAATGTGTCATCTTTCATGTGATGTATAATGTTTTTGTGCTTTAAATGACTCATGAGTTCATTTTCTTGCTGAAACAAAATAACTGCTAATTTATTTCAGTAAGTGCATGCATTAAAAGGCCTTTTAATATGAATTTCAGTTAGATTTTGTATTGAAATATTATCATCATGTCTGTGTAAAATCTTCATATTTCCATTTGTAACCCAAACAGTGTAATCAGTATTAATAAATATATTGATAAAGCAAATAGCTGTAGCAAATATTTGTTATATAATTGAATCTTTTATTTGCGTAAAGTAGTAATAAAATATTTTGATTAAATTAATTCTGATATTGTTAGTGAAATCTACTTAAATTACAAACGTATAGTAGTTAAATCTTGCAGAAACTTAGTTAACCCATTCAGGACCAGCAAAAGCAATATGAAAAAAAAAATGATTTGTTTGTAGTATAGACATAATCAAAAAAGTCATAGCTGAACCTTTTGTATCGCAAAATTTGTGTTTTCCTCTTATGATTAATTTTTCTTCTTGCACAACTAAATTCTAACTAGGGAAGAGCAAGACGGGTTTCCCACCTATTTTGACAAATGTGGCATCATTGAACCATGATCAGGTATATGTGATCATGGTTCTGATTGATTTAACTATTGTATAGATAATATTCTTATAATATAAAATAAATTGAGACATTTAAATTACAAATTTCTTGATAAAATCTGGAATTTTTGATAGATGATAATATGAATAATTATTCAGTGTTGTGTAATTTATTTCCGAAGAAGTTTTAAAAGAATAAATTTTGTTATATATATACACACACATATATGTATATATAATAAAAAGGGTTAATGAAACTAATTCAAACATGAAAATGGAGAGCATGCACTTGATATTTAGGTCAATATTGCTATTTAATGACCATTGTCATAAGCATATGTTTTCAATCCATGGTTTGCAAGCTATTTACTCTAAAGGAAAAAGCATGTAATTCTTAAATTAATATTTGTGTGTGATGAAGTAAATCTAAAATTGTTGTGTGAAAGATTTATTATTATTATTATTATTTTTTTTTTTTTTTTTTTGTAAATAAATTTTTTTTTTTTATTTAAAAAAAAAAATTTGATAGAAATTTTATTTTTTTTTTTTTTTTTTTTTTTTTTGTTCTAGTCGTAAATTGTCTTTTTTAGTTTAAAGAACAAAATGTAATTCCATTTAAAGTATTTTGTTTTTATTATCTAGTAATTTAAAATAAACTCTTTTGATTTCTTATACTTTTACAAATGTTAAAATTTATTAATTGCAATTTGTTATATATAAACATAAAGAAGAAAAAAAAGAGTTTGAAGTTTCTCACACTTATCAACTAATAAATTATTCTTTGCAATTCTGATTTGCATAGTTCTATTTTCAGTCTAAAGTAGGGGAAACCTGTGTACCTAGGGCCACTTTTTTTCAATGCACAAAAACAGAGCCACTGGCCTCCTTAAAAATGTGAAAATTATATGCATTCATCATTATACAATCACTTCCAAAAGTTAAGCACGGAGAGGAAAACGCTAATTTCCGGAAGACAATCAGAATTGAAGAGGATGCAATTTGCTGCAGAGGTAGATGGAAGTATGTTAGCTAACAGCCAATCGTGCTTTCATATAATGAAATATGCAAAAAGGGCAGTCTTATAAGCCAGCTTTATGAAGGGTTACAGAAGTGCTGATAGAAGGTGTTTAAAACTTTCGTACAATTTGTTTTCAAAACATGTGTTTCTATGACTTTCAGAAAATGAATGGAAGATTCTGAGCGCTGTCGTGCTGTGGGGCGCATTGAAGCAGGACAGTCGATTACAGATGTTGCTCTTTTCTTCGGCGTTCATCATTCTGTAATTTCACATTTATGGAAACAATTCCAAACCACACAGACAGTTGTCCGAAGGCGGTCGCCCAAGGGTTACAGCCCCCGTGGAAGATCGATATATTGCTATTGTAGTCAAGCGGAATCGCAAAGGGACCTCCACACGTGTGACATGTATGGTTACAGTGTCCATTGGTAAGGCTATATCTGCAGCTACTGTACGCCGAAGATTACATATCAATGGACTGTATGCCCGGGTACCTCGAGTTTGTGTTCCTCTATCTGTCCAATCAAGAGGGTCATGATTAAAGTGGTGCTGGGAACATGGCAATTGGACTGTGTCTGACTGGGGCTGTATCGTGTTTACTGATGAGTCAAGATTTGCTCTGGAGCCAGATGACAAGCGTATAAATATATGGCGTAAACAAGGAATACACAATCAGCCTCAAAACATCACCGAACATCACGCATTCCGAGGCGGAAGCATTATGGTGTGGGCAGGGATTTCATTAAGATACCGCACCGACCTGCGCATCTTTAAATGGGGTTTTGTGACAGGTGTTTGGTATCGAGATGAAGTCCTAGAACCCATTGTGAGGTTGTACGCTGCAGCAGTTGGCCCTACTTTTGTTTTAATGTAAGATAACGCACGGCCCCATAGAGCTGACATAGTCGATGACTACCTGGAGAGTGAAGGGATTGTGCGTATGGCGTGGCCAGCATATTCACCTGACCTTAATCCCATTAAAAGTCTTTGGGATGCTCTCGGCCGTGCTGTATCTTCACGTTTCCCACCTCCAGCCACTCTTATTGAGCTGGAAACTGCTCTACAAGAAGAATGGCGATTGCTTAATTCTGCGGTGGTTGACCACCTAATTGAAAGCATGGTCAGAAGGTGTAAACTTTGAATACAGATGAGGGCGGATCACATACCCTATTAATGTCCTTTTTTTTCATTTTATGCTGTTTATTTTCACTTTATACATAATTTTGTTTAAGTCTCCAGTGTGACATTATCTGATAATTTACAAAAATTTAATATTGTTTTCATTTCTGTATATAATTATTGATTTTGTTTTATGTATAAATATATATGCTACTTTACTGCCAAATTTTGTGTCAATCAAAGTAGTATTTATTGATTTTTTTTGCATTTTACATCTTTGTGCTTAACTTTTGGAAGTGAGTGTACTAACAACCATCCAATAGGAGTTACTATAAATACTTAAAATAATAAATTCTGTGAAATAAAAGGTTTTTAAAAAATTTCTCAAATGGCTCTAGGTACAATGATATCATTGTACCTAGGGACAGCAGCTGCTGTACCTAGGGCCTTTCCCTGGAACTTAGGTTTCACTCTGTAATCAATAGAAAACAAACATACAGACATGAATTTAATAAAAGAAACAATATCAGCTATTATATTGATTTATCATGTAACTATTTAATTTGCAATGCACCAAATTATTAATGAATTACACGTATTTTCACTCAACATTATAATTTAAAAAACTAGTTCCACAAAAGTGAGCTCCATACATTATCGCTCTGAAGCACCAACAGATTGTGGTTTGGGCAATTTGAACACAATATTTCTGTTTTCAATTTCATAAGTTTCTTCATTATCATAAAGAAACTTATTTGAACATGCAATATTCTTCAGAAATTTAACACTATAGTGTTCTTTAACATCTTATTATTTCTGCCACATAAAAATGTACAGTTTTTTTGCCTTGTATTTTTGTTAAAGAAAAATTCCCCTTTTCAATAGTATCCCTTGCATCAGCTACTGTAGAATTTGCATCATCAGTGGAATGAGAATCTTCAATATCTGATAATTCTTTGGATGAAGTTGCCTTAATTTCAAACTCGGGTTTTTTCACAAGTTTTTTTTTTGGCTATTTTAATAGCATGATGTTTTTTTTTCTAGAGTGTCAGTCAAGATTCTACATATCCCTGGTTTTCAGCCATTTCTGTTGGATTTACTTCGAGAATTATGCTTATTAGAAATTATTTAGAATTATGCTTCTGTTTTTATAATTATAAAAGATTGTTTTTTTATTAAATGAATTCTTATGTTTGTGTAAACACACAAAATAATAATCCTGATTAATAACAATGATGGTAGCAATTGAATTTTTATAGCATATTGAAAGTTTCTGAACAAAATATACACTCCTCTCATTTAAATAACATCCAATTATTATAAAAATAAATTAAAAAAAACCTGACTAAATCAAAATGGTTCAGATAATTAAGGCCATTTTCCTCCTTTTATTATAAAAACTTTTTTTAATAAAATAGTAACGAAGAATATTAATTGCAATTGTAGATACAAGACTAGGTAATTTCATACAAAATGTCTTCTGCAGGAAAACCCACATGGAGAGGGGATTTATTTAAAATCAAATTTAGTACTTAATGTGTGTGTGTGTTACAAACAAAATTATGTACTAGGATGCAAAGAAAAATATTTGACTTATCTTTGTACAACAATAAAAAGAGATGAACTGAAAATTTTTACTTCAGACGATGTAAAACTGTTTTTCATTTATAGCTTTCCACAGCTTCCTTTTGCAAAATTTCAAAATGAATGCCAAAGTAGTAATTGGTGTTGTCACTCACCCCCAACTGAGCTATAAAACTTAGAACTAAATATTATTCAAATAAAAGGGGGTGGGGCCGTAGGTACACAGGTCTCCCCTTATTGAATAAAACTAATTTAAGAACAATTGTAAAAGCAAAAAGTTTTCCCCCAGCATATATCATATCTCATTCAATTCTTTCATCTGAAAGAATGCTTGATTGAATCATTTTCAGAAGTGATAGTAAGTATAATCACAGATATAATCAGAGCATTCAAAAATAATTTTCCACATACGAAACTCTGATACACATGTATGTGTATATACAGTAGCGCATACAGAAATTTTTCAAGGGGGGTCCGGGGTCGAAAGTTCACCATTCTTGTATCATGCTCCTTTTGATTTTGTTGATTTTTGGGAACAAAAAACTAATTATTGAATAATTAATTATTAAAAATTAATCATTAATAACAAATACTTAATTAAATTTTACGTACTGTATACTTAGAATTATAATCAATCTGGAAAAAAATCAAGGGCTTGGGGGGGAGGAGGGTCCGACCCCCCTTGTGTGCGCCACTGTGTATATATGTGTGTCTCTCTCTCTCTATATATATTTATGAAAATTTTTCAGTTATGCTGTAATAAATTTATTAATGATGCCAACTTGGCTGTATCGTGAAGTTTCCATTGAAAGGCCATTATAATGTAAGAGAGGGCGTTGCTTGCAAATATTGCAATGTTTATCATAAAATAATTACAACAGAAAAATAATATTAATGTATTGAATTCCCAGATATAAATTATTTACATTATTTTAAGATGAAACAATAATTGCACTCGAAGATAAAACACTAATTACATAAAATACTCTATAAAAAACGTTTTTCTTGATGTTGTGATAAATTTATACATAAGGTAAAGTTAGTAAGAATGTGTCTTGTAAAAATTGAATTTAACTGAAGAAGATTAGTTTGTGAAAAGTACAAATGAAGAAAGTATATGAATGACAGGAATTTTTAAAGTAGAGATTAGTGGTGTGTGTGTGAAAATATTTACATCCTGAACAGTTAGAAAACTTTGTACCAGTCAGAGAACTGAAAACCTAAAGCCTGAACAGTTAGAAAAGAAATCACGATACAATGTGCCATGAAAATAGAACTAAAAGACATAAATTAATATTAGGCTTATATGACAGTGAACAATAAATTGAATATTTGTACAATGGTGATTTAAATAATAAATGTAAATTTTGTGGTGCATTAACGTTTGAAAAGGAAATTTCCTAACTGAAGAACATCCGACAAATTAAAAGTTCGTTATTTGATATAAGAGAGATGAACACAAACATTTTAGGAAGAATATTAAGAGTTTTTAATAGCATATTTGCATTTACTTTATTTTGCGCTCAAAATGTGGATTTGAAAGGACATGAGCCTTACTCAGTGTGTATTGTAGGGAGGCATAAGTAAAAGCAACTACATCTTTACAACAGAATAGAGCAAAATTACAGTTTGGACAAATTAACATAGAACTACAAAATGCATGTAAATTACAATTTGAGCAATGAGTTTAAATAGCTGTACAATGGGGTTTGGTATGCCATTAGGTGGACAGGTGTATACTCCCTAGTTATAATAATTATTAAAATATGATTGTGCTTTATTATTTTCTTAGAACAGTATTAATGATATCTATTTTTGTAAGTTATTGTAATGAAAAGTAAACTTCTATATGAAGGATTTTCTAAATAAATCTTCACACTTTTGAAAAGTTGTTGAAAATAAACTGTAGCATACACTTATGGGTTGTTGTTTTTTTAAATTAATCACAAGGAAAACATTAAACATATTATTTATTTTGGAATGTTTATTACAGGATTTCTGTGTGTGTGTACCATCGTTTGCACTCAACACATTGAATCTATAGCATTGCAGCATCCACAATCTGGATGGTCACTGTAATTCAAATTTTCAGTTTACCAGTGTCACAAATTGGAGATCGATAAAACAATATTTTTTTATTTATCCCATAAAAAAGAAGTCCAAAGGTGTTATGGCTGGAGATCTAAGTGACCATAGCATTGGACGTCCTTTTCCAATTCAACACCTGAAAATTTTTTCATCTGAGGAGTCTTTTGTACTTCCAAATTCCAGTGTGGTGGTGTTTCATTTTGCTGGCAAATGATACTGAGTTGCAAGTCCTTTATTTGTGGAAATTCGAAAATTTCATAGTAATTATTTGTGTGGACCACTACTTTATGAAAGAAAAAAAGCCCTCTAATTTAATCTTTCAATTAACTCCCAACACGTATTTATTTTAGGGCTCTCTCTTGATAGCCCTAGTATGGTATGAGAACTTTCTGATCCCTGTATTTTTGAGTGTTGTATTGGTTAATAATACCTGATATATATATGAAACGTTGACTGATCTGTAAACACATTATAAATTGTAGAAAATTTTCATCCTCCATTTTTTGACATTTCTACAAATGTTCAACTTTGAAGTTTATTATCTGGCTTTAACTCTTGCAACAGTTTACGTGTATATGCATAAAGCCACAGTTTTTTATGCGCTACCTAATGCACAGCATCTTGCTTTTTTTGTAGTTATGGGATCACACAATTTACAAAATCAAGCATGTTTCAACAAAAATATGAGGGCTTGTAATGACTTGTTTACAGAACCTGTGCTTCAACATCACTTAGTAAGCATATATACAAAAAAATGTATGCCTAAAATCAAATCTATTAAAACAAGGGTAACTCTATGAATAACTTTTAGAATGCTTTGCCTACTTGCTTTCTCTTGTAATTTCTAAAATCTCCAATTGTATGGTTAAGCATTCGAATGAAAGAAAATCTAGTTTGAGCAACACAACTTCAAATTTTTTGTTCATTCCAGAATATTCCTGATTATTTAACTTCTTTTAAATAAAAAAATAAGTTTAGTACGCCACTTCACAGCATTCTACCAATTAGATTCTCGTCTCCTTGTCAACTTCGAATCAAGATAAATCTGTATATATTGTTGCAATTAATGGTTAAAAATAAATTCATGTTCGGAAGTCATTTTAATTATTTTTGTCATTAAAATAACTCGAGAAAAATCAAAAGAAACGAGACAGTAAAATTTATTAATATAATTCATCATGATTTTCCAGGTTGTAAAACTATGTATTTCAAAGAATACTTACCAAGAAGCAAGTCAGGCTATATGTTCCAAATCGATATTACTGTCTGAGTATTCAAGGTCAAATTATGATCAGGCTGTGAAAACTCATAATCAAGTTAAACTTCCTCAGTCCCACTGTCATATATATAACTGGAAATTTCTTCAGCCAAAATAAAGGCGGGTGGAATTACCGTGACCTTAAATGAGAGCACACACATAATACTGGTGATGCCCTCAACACACATGAAAAACACCTTTATTCCTTAGGCCTTGACTTTTCCAATTAGCAAGGAGATTTCGGATTGGTGACTAGCTGTCAGTATAGTTCACATGCTTGGTCTTCTATTAAAAGATTTTACTTGTCTACACCAGTATCACTGAACGGAATAGATGAAAATTCTTTCACCCTCCCGGGCTTTAGTAAATATATTTCCTGTGAATTTTGTTGTCTTTACTAAAATATCTAGATAGTTCATGACATGAAAATAATTCTTAATGATAACTGATATATAGAAGTCATTATACCCATGATTTTTTTTATAACTATCAGCAAATCTGTTGAGGAAAGTTAATTTATTTGAACCTTGGCAAATTGTGTGTTTCAAAATGTCTGAAGCTAAGAAGAAATATCGGCATTGTGCAGTATTAAGTCATTAAGTGTGTTTATTTTGCCAAAAAGTTTTTTCTAATGAAATGAAGTTTTCAGGAAGAAGTGTATTTGAATAAAAGTGACAAAAAATGTATCTTATTTCCAAGGATTGGAGAAAATATATTTGAAGCAGAGAATCATATCAAACCTTTCTTAAGCGTCTTTAAACAAGATGTTTGTAATAGGTAACAGCAAAAAAATCACACATGTGAAAAATAATCTTGTAAGCAGTCAGAGAGGTAATGAAAACTGTACATTATAAGTCATCATCAGATGAGAGGGTAACATACACACCATATCGCGGGGAGGGGGACAAAGCCTGATTGACGCCAAATACTTATCATTTGTAAGATCTGGCTTGGGGTTCAAAATCTGACATTTCAGGGGGCCCAGTGGCTTAAGGTGCTGCCTCGCGTCGTGGGGAGCCAGGGTTCTAGGGGGCTCCAAAGCCTGACTGCTGCCAAGGATTTTACCCTTTGTAAAATACAATTTCGGGGCCCAAAACCTGACTTTTCAGGGAGGTCCAAATATTCTCCGTTATGTCACTCAGGGGGTTCCTAATATTCTCCGTTACGCCACTGCATCAGATAGTATGTATACATAAATGATTCTTTCTAGCATATGTATAATAATTCAGTGTAAAGAGAAGAACAGATGAAATGGCTAAAAAAGTTGAAACATCATTATGGGGGGACTTACAAATTTTCCATTCAATTCAATTTATTAACTCTACTACTCTTGTGACACATTCACTTTAATAAAAAAAGTAATTTTCAAAAGTTATTATTTGCTAAGAATTTCGAAACCGATACTTAGGGAAAATTGTGATTTTGATTACCATCAACAAGTATTTTCAAGATTAAAAAAAAAAATCCCTATTCGTAATATTTTGTCATAAGCTATTGATGGTGTTTCAGTAACCCCAGGTCTTCATGGGGATTTCGGAGCGCATTTGAAGCAAGCAGTGTGAAATGTATTAGTTGTCCATAGTGGTTGTTATTCATCGTCGGCATTTGATTACAAAAAAATTGAATGACGTTGTAAGAGCAGTCCGTACGATTAGAAGCAATTCATTGCATGCATAGCAAATTTTGGCTAACTTCATTGTGAAAATGATGATTACTATAGCTGCAGACAGAAGATTATTGGCTCTCGAAAATAATGTCTGAATTGTTTTTCCACAATTTATTTAACCCTTTATCTACCAACGGTACTTATAAGTACCACTCACTTTAAAATTACATAGAATAACCATTTTTACGAATACTTTGACGATACTTAACAGGAATATTCTTTTAAATCCACTCTTCCAAGATATATGGTAGTACAGGTTCTATGATTAGTATTTTAGCGGGGAAGGCGAATAGTTTTATAGCAGAAATTGCGTTTTCAGCGCATTGCGAAGATTGTCATTTTTGTTCCGAAGAAATAGTTAATGTCAAAAGGTATGTGTCTTATTTTTTTTTGTATGTTAATGAAGACCTTAGAAAATGATTTGACTATTTATTTTAAGTGAACAGTGCATATAATTAATTTTACAGTTGAATATCTTTAATTAACTAATTAGCTCTAACATATTAAATTTCCCAAAGTTGAGTATTTTGCTCATGTATATCCCTTAATTTTCAGGGCTGCGGTAGCCCAGTGGTTAAGGTATCGGACCATGGCAGGCATGTCATGAGTTCGAGCCCAATACCACTAAAGACCCGCCGTGTAGGGCAGCGATGCACGTTAAATCTGTCGAGAGCTGAAATGTCCTCCCGTTGGTGTGGTGTGGTAGTTAGGAGAGGGGGGTGCCAGCTCAGGTGTCGTCCACGTCACTTGACCATGGTTCAAAATTACGTGGTCCGTCGCCAAAAGCCCTCGTGTAGCTGAACAGTGCGACGTTAATATTCACTCAAACTCAAACTTCCTTAATTTTCAATGTAGTGATTCAAAAAGATATATTGCATGAAAAAAGCTGCAGTAAATCATAATGCGGTAGATAAAGGGTTAAGAACTGAACTTCCTTGAAAATTGCTCGAAAACCTGGTTACATCCAAGCATAAACATCGCTTATTTGTGTGTGTGTGACACAGATCCTTTTAAAAAAATTAAAATGAAGTCATTTTAATGTGAGTGATGTGAGTTGAATTTAATTAATTATGTGACAGCTTTTGTGGGAAAATACCTGTTCAATTTTGAAATCTAAATAGAAATTAATAAAGCTATCTACAGAACAACAGGAATTACTTATTGTCTACACTTGTGGGTTTTCTTTTTGTAAGGAATTTGTAGCGGTCATCTCTTAAAGGGCTGTTTGTTACCTCTCTTCTCTCACGCCCTGAAGCGAAAAATCGCACCATATGGCCTTCGTTTCAAAGTGAACAAGAGAGATGCGATAGCCCAGTGGTCTAGGTATAGGATCATGGCAGACATGTTATGAGTTCGTGCCCAGTATCACTAAAGACCCGCCGCGTAGGGCAGCAATGTAAGTAATCTGTCGAGAGCTGAAACGTCCGTTGGTGTGGTGTGGTGTGGTAGTTAGGAGAGAGGAGGTGCCAGCTCAGGTGTTGTCCACGTCACTTGACCATGGTTCAAAATTACGTGGTCCGTCATCAAAAGTCCTCGTGTTGCTGGACAGTGCGACGTTAATATTCACTCACTCAAAGTGAACAAGTTTTTGTTTTATTACGTCGAGGAATGGACCGTATAGGCCATTTCCCTACAAGCAGCCCAATATAAACTGGCCTTTGCAGTAAAGTTATCACAGAAAAAAAGTTAAAACCTGTATGGTCATGGAAGCACAAACTGTCTGGTGAACAAAATACACAGCTTCTCCACAAAGACACAGAGGACAGTCTGGAGCGTCTTTCACACCAATTCGGTGTAGGTGTTGCTGAAGAAATTCATAACCGGTTAAAGTTCTAAAAACATCAGAGAAAACCTCTTTAGGAAGACCCTTTGGGACTGGACTATGGAACAGGGTCTCCCAGATCTTTTCCCTATCATCATTCTCTTGAATTCGGTGAATGTATTTTCCCACGGATCTGGAAACATTTGAAAAGGATAGTCTGCATGACAAGCTACCAGAAGGCTGTGGGTTGATTGATTGATTATTAACGTCGCACTGTTTAGCTACACGAGGGCTTTTGGCGACGGACCACGTAATTTTGAACCATGCTCAAGTGACGTGGACGACACCTGAGCTGGCACCCCCCTCTCCTAACTACCACACCACACCAACGGGAGGACGTTTCAGCTCTCGACAGATTTAACGTGCATCGCTGCCCTACACGGTGGGTCTTTAGTGGTATTGGGCTCGAACTCGTGACAAGGTAAGCCACGGTCCGATACCTATACCACTCGGCTACCGCGGCCACAGAAGGCTGTGGGAGATTGCAGCCATGTTTGGCCCGAGAGTCCGCCTTTTCGTTGTGGCCACGATAGCCGAGTGGTATAGGTATTGGATCGTGGCTGGCTTTGTCACGAGTTCATGCCCAGTACCACTAAAGACTCGCCGTGTAGGGCAGCGATGGACGCTAAATCTGTCGAGAGCTGAAACGTCATTCTGTTAGTGTGGTGTGGTAATTAGGAGATGGGGTGCAGGTCAGGTGCCGTCCACGTCACTTGATCATGGTTCAAAATTACGTGGTCCGTCGCCAAAAGCCCTCGTGTAGCTAAACAGTGCGACGTTAATATTCACTCACTCACTCATCGCCTTTTCGTTGCCTGGGATGCCTCAATGGCTGGGGATCTATTGAAATATAATAGTAGTGAAGAAGAGTTGTTTCGTTCCCTCTAACCTGTGGCCTTGTTACACATGTATGAAAGGGAGTGTCGGCTTTTGTGAGGAAGAGATGCCACGGATTGTATTCTCAGCGTCGAGGTGACATGCCGATTTTTTTGAATTTCGCAGGGTTTTCGATAGATGGCGACAAGAGGATCACAGTCCAGACACAGACCTTTTTCCCGGAAGAACCAAAGGGGGTTTGGATTGAGGGTGCCAGGTGCAGATCCGTGTTTCTACTAATCAGAAATTGAAGGAGGCGTGGGAGAAGCCTGCCGGGGGGTTTAAAAAGACATATTGGAACGTGACCAAGAGATCAGTGATCGGGTAGGAGCGATAAATGCGAAAGGCTGCTAGGCAGTGGGAAGATCCTCGAGTTAAGCTATAGGAGGGAACTCTTTTCCAGAAGATCAGTGAAAGGACCTATGAAGTGGTAGTCTTTGGTAAACACGGGTGTCACGACCCCGGGGTACCCCAGTGATCCTTCTCTATTTTCGACTCTCCATCTTGTCATCCAATTTCTTCTTTTCGGTAAAAGTAAAAAAAAAAAATAATCGGTAAAAGTACGAGAGCTTGAACTAAACGCGAAGCACAATTTCAGACAGAAAATTACCTCAATTTCCATGGAAATTTGCAATATTATAACTCGTACCTCTGTTAACAATATAGCATTTTTAAAAATGCCAAGATATTCCATGAATATCTTCTTTTTTGTTATAATACGTGAAGGCACAGCCCATTTAAAACTACGGTATAGGAGACAAAACGCGAAACACATTTTATACCAGAAAAAAATGAATAAACTCGGTTAAAAACGGAAAGTATGATAAAAAATGCTGCTCTCTAAAGGATAGTGAAGCCAGAATATCATATTAATGCTTCACTTCTTTTATATCTGAAAAAAATGTTCCACATTCTGGTCCTATTCTTTAACATTAACCGAAGACAGCTTTAAATAAAAGATATCAATACGTCAAGGTTTTTTTTTGTAAATCTTGCGTAACTGTTTACACATCCCCTGGACAATTCATTGAACTATCGGTAACTTCTCAGGTTGTACTAAAAAGGCAAAAATTCAAGTTGAGGCTATTTGAGCTTTTAGTGTACACAAAACTTTTCTTATGGGGGAGGGTTTTATAAAATCACAGCGATCTCTATAGTAAATCTGATCTCTAGGGTTAAAATTTAAAAAAAAATATGTTTGCCTATTGGGAAGGGGGAGGGTGTGAAGAACTTCCTAGTCTCACCCTTGAGTACGCTATTGTTTCAGCACAGTATACGTATTAGACCAGGGGTGGCGAACCATCGGCACGCGACATAATATTTTGGGCAAGCCACCGATCAAAACGGTTTACATTTTAATTCAAAATAACAAAGTTCAATATGAAGTGTTACGAAAAACGTGAGTGATCGGTTGCAGTTTTCAACGAGATTTTCTCAGTTCAAAGAGTTATAGGAAACGTTCAAGCTTTTTATGTACCTTGTGATGTAACTTCATTTAATAAACTGAATTTGTCCCAATTCTATTGGTTGTAAATTGAAATTGGTTGCAAATTGATTTCCAGTCTAGTTCAATACGGATTCAAAAAATTTTTGAAAATGGAAAAAGTTGGAATTGATTAAAACAGTAAGATTATATAACAAGCGATATAAGTAAAAATGCTTGTAATGAAATTTTGGAAACATGGAATTCAATTCCAGATACATTTAGTAGCTATTTGAAGAAAAACTGGCTCATGCTATTTTAACCATATTTTCTTCTACCTATGCCTGCGAGTCATTATTTTCAGAGATGAATAACATTTAAGACTCACTTAGAAACAGTTTGGAAGATAGTCCAATTAAGCTTGCATACTACTAAAAGTAACATCTTACAATCCTAATACGTTATTTCTCATCCTAACTACCACAACAAAATTCACACTAATGTTACTTTAATTTAAATTATAATTATAAATAAAACATTTACAACTATACAGTGCAAAATGTATTTTTTCTTTGTAAATAAAGAGTTTTCAGTTGTTAGTATTTAATTTTATTATTTTCTCATTAATAATCACAAGTTAAAATTATTTGAGGGCACGTCTCTACCTCCTTAAACATTTCTTAAAAAAAATTTTAAAAAATGACACGTTGATCCAAAAAGGTTCGCCACCCCTGTGTGTGTGTGTGTGTATTAGACAAACACTTCTGAATTTTGAATTATTGTCAAACGGACAAAATACGACCTTTATAACCATTTAATTTCTTTTTTAATAAACTCGTTTACTATTGTTAACAACATCCCAGTGATTTTCTTAAACACTTTGGGATTAAATATATCATAACCATTCTAAAATTAATTTAAAAAAATATGATCCCTTTAAATGATGACTACAAAATTCAATCTTTGCGGAATAAGAGATTAACATAAATGAAATATTGCAATAAGAAAGGGTCACTTATGGAAATGATTTCATTGTTTATCACAACATTAACAGATATAGTTGCGACACTGAAATTGTTACAAATACTCATGACACACAAATCTCTTATCGACATTTTTCTGAATTCCACAGCAAATCGCTTTTGACATGTGCCCTTAAATCAAACTGGTTTAATGAAATCATCAATGATTCACTGACTCAAGAGTCAAAGGGTAACATATGCAAGCGCGACTGGAAACACTCCCTTAAGTGTCTTTAAATCTGTTCGCACCGTCTTATCAACGCACATTAAAACTTCCGAGGCAGCTAAATTTCATCTTCCACGGGTAATCATAAAAGAGGATTCATGCAGAATTCATAAGACAAAGTACCCCTTTAAGATGCCCCTAAATACCATGCTAGGCGACGACATTTCCATGGATGCGTTGAACCTTCTCACTAACCCACCCAACGGCAATTTGCCTCTCTCACTCGCAGCAACAAGAAAAGCGAGGTTTTCATTAATCTTAATAAAAATTCGTGTAACTTATTTTACGAGTAACTGTCGGATCAGTGATTAGATTTCGTGGGGAAATGCTTCGTTGATTAGGTTCTCGCTAACGAAACGACTGGCGGAATTAACAACGTTCCTTATTTGGTGAAAAAGGATATGACGGTGCTTTATACGATTCTCTGAGGCCATGTTATTTTTACGTCACTTCCATTTTCTAGAATTATTATGTGTTAGATGAGAAGTAAATATATGAGTGACGTCACTTCGATGGGACATGATTTAGAAAGTCTGTAGTTTTGTTTGGGTACAAGGATTTTGTGCAAGGCTTGAACAGAGTTCGGATGCGCAACCGTTGTTTAGTAGTAGGTCAATTAAATGCTTGGAACCAGTTGGAGAAAGTAAGTCATTCTCTCTTTTAGTTTTGTTTATAGTTTCATATTTTTACGGTTTTTATCCACTATTTTAATATATTATTGATCTATACTCCATAAAGATCAAATGTTAATATATATTTGGAAACTTAAAAATAATTGTTTGGAGCATCCAAAGAATCGGAAGGAGAAGCTTTATTTTTCTTTTTTAAAAAATCTGGAATTAAAATATTTTAAATGTAATGGATATGCATTTTCTCTGTCATCATTATATTTAATACTTTGTGTGACATTCCGAAGTTGTTTATGATTTCAATATATTTTAGAATTTGGATGCAAAACTCTTTGGAGAAAATGGTCTATAAAACTGATTAGAATTTAGAACTTCTTGTATTGTAATTTATATAAACTCGCGTTCATATTTTAGGAAAAATCAGGCAAAATAAGTATTACTGATAGAAAAGTAATTTCTTTGTCATTGATTATCTATAAGCGATCGCATATTTTTGTTGAATTGAACAATTTTCGAAAGCTTTTGCTTCTAAATTAAAAGTAAATTGCATTTAAATTTCAATTTGAAGATTTTTTAAAAAATTCAAAAATTAACATACATTTTGAATTGTGAGATAATTTAGATCTATTATATTATCCAGTTTGAAATTGATTATATCGACAAATGGCAATGTGAAGTTTCTTAGTTGAAGTTTAATTAAGTATTTTGAAGTTTATTTGCTTAGAGTTTTAAGAAAATTTCAAACTAACAAACCAAATGAAAATATATGAATTTCTAGTTAATTTTATTAAAAATGTGAGTTTTTTTTTTATCAGCAAATCTCAAAGATCAAAAATATTGCCTTTCTTGTAGAATTTATAATTTTGGACTCATTTGAAAAAAAATCTTTAATATTTAAAAATTCAAAAATTATGTTGTAAAATTCTTTATTTAATTTTTACTGCATTTATAAAAAAAAGACCACATGAAAATAAATAACTGATAGCGAAATATCGCAATTTCACTCTTCAACTTACGTCCGAAAAAGCAAATAAGCAAAATAATTTAGCCCATACTTTTATAATTCTGTAATAAATCTCGAAAATTGTCAAGAATTTATTATTTATTTATGCATTTATTCTCACATTCCAAAACTTCATTTAATTTTAATACATTTTAACCGTACTGGCTTGTTTAAAATCGCATCTAAATCCTCGAAAGCTAAAACAACCTATTCTAA
This sequence comes from Trichonephila inaurata madagascariensis, assembly GCA_019973955.1. Lineage (NCBI taxonomy): Eukaryota > Metazoa > Arthropoda > Arachnida > Araneae > Nephilidae > Trichonephila > Trichonephila inaurata. Next base: position 52,361 of record BMAV01016671.1, on the reverse strand, counting down.
ACTGTCAGTAGAATGGAAAGATGGAAATTAAAAATATATTTAAATAAAAACGTGTGTAATTATAGCGCAATAATTCGTGAAATCTTTGGCACTACTCGATTAATGAAAGCCTTGGAAACTCGTTTGAAATACTGTTTAGCAGAACTTGGGTCGAGGGTTAGAGGTCGTTTCTACCAATTTACAAGCGTGGAATATAATATAGCTTGCTACATATTTAACTGAAGTTCCAAGTTTGTGCGATTCATAGCGTTGTATATGACATGGAAAATGGAGTAAATTCCAATTTGAGAATTTACTATTTTGACTATGGATTTAAGTTACAAGGCCCGTTTCTAATAACCAAGCTACTGCTCATATGCGATATGAATTGAAATAAAGAATGAAAGTAATCAAATAAAAATCACGAGACAAGTTGCCAGAATCCGAAAGTAAGTTTATTGCGTTTTTTAAATTTAAACTAAAACTTGCAATCAGTGAATTAACTAAATTTTTTTTTGAAGTATATAGGGTGTCCGGGCTTAAAATATCCATAAGTTGTGGCTTTTTTTACGGAACTACCCACCCGAATGTAATAAATTGTTCATCCGAGGATTGGAAAACCCTCCGAGAATTTTTGGCTCTAGTCCGATCGGCCGCACGTGCACGCATTATTCGGCAATCGCAGACGATAAACTTGTTACACTGACTTCATTAGTAAAGATGAAGACTCCACAGCAAAAGGTGCAGAGCGTGCTTTGGTTAACGGAATTTAAATCAGTCACGCGTGTACAACGGCGTGTTCGAACAGAATGGAATTTCGATCCTCTGTCCACCAACGGGAACCCCTCAGGGGGCTCACCTCCTTTAGGTGAGTTCGGGTTTCACGCTCCCGAAGTACCCTAGTGATCTTTTCCTCTTCCTAAGGGGTTTACTGTCTTTGGTAAACATGGGCTTCACGAACCCAGGGTACCCTAGTGATCTTTCTCTATTTTCGGCCCTTCTTCTTGCCATTCAAATTTCCCTTTTCTTCCTTTCCCGTCTAGACCACAGACCAATCTTTCAAAATGAACTTAACGTGTGGCGCAGTATAGCCAAAATTGGCTCTTGCGCCATAAAACCCTACACTCACTCACTCACTCACACTCACTCACACCCACCAACGGGAAAGAACTTTAAAGGAGACGGGAACTTTGATATCTCAAACTGGCAATTATCCTTTCGTGATAGAAAACACTGTTGATCGTGTGCGTGATTCATTTTGTACGAGACCTGATAAGTGTATTAGGCAAGCCAGTAACGGCATTCCATTCTATTCGAACACGTCGCTGTACACGCGTGTGACTGATTTAAATTCATTAACCAAAGTACGCTCTGCACCTTTTGCTGTAGCGTCCACATCTTTACTATTGAAGTCAGTATAACAAGTTTATCGTCTGCGATTGCCAAATAATGCGCAAATGTGCGGCGGATCGAACTGGAACCAACAAATCTCGGAGGGTTTTCCAAACCACGGAAGAACAGTTTATTACATTCAGATGGGTAGTCTTTGATTGATTGAATTTTAACGTCTCACTGTTCAGCTACCCGAGGGCTTTTGGCGACGGACCACGTAATTTTGAACCATGGTCAAGTGACGTGGACGACACCTGAGCTGGCACCCCCCTCTCCTAACTACCACACCACACCAACGGGAGGACGTTTCAGCTCTCGACAGATTTAACGTGCATCGCTGCCCTACACGGCGATTCTTTAGTGGTACTGGGCTCGAACTCGTGACAAGGCAAGCCACGATCCGATACCTATACCACTCGGCTACCGCGGCCACTTGGATGGGTAGTCATTCCTGACGAAAACACCAAAAAGAAAATTGATCCTTGCAGAGTTAAAATATATTTTTACATTTTTTATATAATTTACATATTTGTAATATTACATTTTACTGGGCATTAATTGTAAGATGAGTTATTGAAGTATGATTGGATTTCTCGCAATTAAATATAGATTTTTAAGAACTTTCGATATTTTTTTTTTACCTATTAGAATATCTATATTTATAGCCATATTAGAATATATCTGTATTCTCGAATATAGGTATTTATAGTCTTATTAGAATATATCGACAAGGATAAAACAACTATATTAGCGAAAAACAATGACAATTTCACACCGGCTTGTTTACCGATCATTTAAGTTATCTTGTGTCGTTAATTTAGGAAAAATTGTGATTGTTTTTTCACTCTCATTCTTAACACGCGCCAGTAACATAAAATTGACCACACGATTCGCATCTGTTGCAATTGGTTTAAAATTATGCTGATTAAACTGAAATTGACGGATAATTCACTAGAAATTCTATTGTGCTTTCATAATAATTCTGGTCCGGGCATTTAATTTTCGAAAAACTTGTAATAAATTATAGGTTAAAATAAAAAAAAAAAATAATAATTATTTTTGTAAATGATCGAGATTATGTAATTTTTTTTCTCACTTTTTTATTCAAAAAAAAAAAAAAAAACATACATTGATTGTAAATTTAGCAGTATAACTGGCAATTATTAACATTTCTTGGAAATTAATGGCTTAGAAAAATAGTTGGAAAATTTATTTTAGAGTACAATTTCATCGAATTTCGCATACAGAAAGTTCGTTATTATTGATTATGCAGACATTTTATGTTCTGAAAATTTATAAAATGGTTTTGATTTAATAATTTTGGTTCAAAAAAGTTTTTTTTTCCGCACATGTGAATTGAAAGAATTGGTCAAATTTCAGAAAATACACACAACTTTTATTTAACACGTTCCTTTTTCAATACATTACTAGCTGCATGCTCGGCGTTGCACGGGTTTTTCCGAGTGTATAACTTTTTGCCTATGCAAATCTCCCCTTCCCCTCTCGGTGCCAGCACTTACTGATGTGTTTAACGTCTATATTAATGTCATCGAAATTCCCTGTTTTGAAATTTCTTCAACCCCTTTTCTTCCCCACCCCCAGACGGGTGGCTACGGTAGCCTTGTGGTCCATTTAACGCACTCGTGGCCGGCGTGTCATGAGTTTGAGCCTTGGACCGATGAAAACCCGCCATGTAGCGGGTTTGGTGTGGAAGTTAGGAGGGGGGGTGGGGTACTTGCTTAAGTGTCGTCCTCGTCACTTGACTGTGGTTCAAAATTACGATGTCCTTCACCAAAATCCCTCGAGTAGCTGATTAGTGCTACGTTAATATTCACTCACTCTCTCAGAGTGAATATTAAAGTTTCAATGTAATATTTTGCATAGCAGGATTCTAAGAATTATTTTTGCAACTTGAGAAACCATTAAAAAGAAAAAAACAGCTGCTAAATAATAGATTTTGTAATAACAACAACAAAAAAAGACGTCGTTAATTACGAGCGAAATTTTCGTTTGAATCAAAACCGACAGTTTTGCATGACATGTATATCTGATACACATATACTGACGATAGCATTTTCGATCTAGTTCGTAACAAACGCGCACGCTTGTTATCAAATAACGATGAACAGTTATTAGTAGTTTAATTTCTTAATTTCACACTTTTGAGTTTTCAAATGTGTGTACTTACAGGCTGAATTTTCATTGTACCCTGATTAAACATTTTGTAATAAAAATGAATTGTTTTTCACACAATTCCTACTATTAACTCACACTCTCTATATATTTGTTTATTTATCTTGGTGGAATTTTCAATCGTTAATAAAATACATTTTAAAGCGCTCATTTGACCTGAAATTTTATATACATGACCATTTTGGATGACAATACAATAATTTAATTATAATTGAGAAAGATTGATTAAAACTAATTATTTAAAGAATTACAAATACAGCTATGTTGGCATCAATTTTGCGACTTAGCGACCCTTTTGGCGACTTGTGTCAAAGCTTGAAAATGTTTTTTTTTCTCACGTTTTAAAGTATTCAGTTGAACTGAAATTTTTATGTTCACGATTGTTTTGGATGACAATACGATACTTTATTGATAATTAATAAAAATGAGTTATCATTTAGTGTTGTGATTCTGTTATATGTATATACACATTTATATTAATTGTAACTATTTAATAAAAAGTAACTAAATTTTTTTCTTTGTTGATTTAAGTAGGAATTGACTTAAATTCTTTTTTTTTCTTTTCATATTACTTGTTGTTTTATAAATATTTAACATGGATTTCATCTATTTTTTTGCTCGGGTTTTTGGAAAAATATTTAGTTTTTTCATCTTACACGATTTTTTAAAGTTGTAGAGCATATCCCGAAATACACCATAGGTCGCATGTACACACGATTATCTTATGCACACGTTTTTTTTTAATCATTTTTTTATGGTTTTCGAAGGAACCTATTTACCATATAAAAAAAGAGAGAGTTGGGTGTAAATTAGAATTTGAATTTTAATTTTCGAAATGTTCCAACCCATTGAAAACAAATTTAATTAAGAAAAACACAATCAATCTAACATCCTACTTGAAAAGAGATTTATTGGAAAAGGAAATTGGAGTGTTAATAACGTTGCTTTGCTCCTTTTTACAATAACAGGAAGGCTCTGTTTGTCCTGGAAATGGTTCTCCGTAACCAAATCGGAACCACTCCTTTCCAGGGAACTGTTTTTGTAATTTATCAGATTAACGTGTTGCGGAGTACCTAAAAATATATTGAAAGCAAGGTTGCTATGGCAACTTAACGACATGTTATTTGATAGGATCGTGAGCTTTAGTATATATATATACACATATTCACTCAAAACAAGAGTAAAATAATGTAATCAATCTAACGTTACTTATCTCGACATCAATTTTTCTTTAATGGGTCTTCTATTTACATTGTAAATTTGTCTGGGTCAAAACTTTAAAAGAGCTTTTTTCTCTCATTTTATTTTAAAGCACTCATTTGAGCTGGAATTTTCTATACATGATTGCTTTGGATGGCAATAAGATAATTTAAAAAAATCAATAAAAATTAATTGATACAAACTAATTATTTAAAGAATTACAGATAAAGCCACGTGGGCATCATGTTTGACGACCAAATTTTGAGATTTGGCGACTTAGGCCAAAACATTAAAAGCTTTTATTCTCACATTTTAAAGCTCTCAACCGAGCCAAAATTTTCTATATACGATTGACTTGAAACATAATATGGAAAAATTAATTAAAACTATTTAAAGAATTTTAGTTTTACTCATAATTCCCATTGCTTACAACGTGAAACAGTTGAATATTGAAACCAGCTAATTAAACTATCCCCTTGAAAAATTAAATTATTAAAATTAGTTATATATTGAATAAATTCAATATTCCCTTTCAATATTCAACGTTACCTTTCGATCTTAAAATTTCAAGGTATATAAAAAAAAACAATTATGTAACTCAAAGTGTTAAGTTTGAAAGAAAACCCTTGTTTTAAAAAAACTCGTTTTACCGGTATTATTAAAAATTGTATTTGTTATAAACATCGTTAAAGTAAAACATTATCAAAGCTTGTCATTCCAGGAATACTTCGCATTATATTTCTCCGAGAAATGAGCCGAGATGGCTGTGAGACCAAACTGCACACAGAACGTGTGAATTCCTAGAAACAACTTCTCTACGAACAACCGTTTATAACTGCAGAAGAGTATTATATGTATATTTTCAAAAAAGTACAGCATGGCGTTGTTAAATTTTTTGTCATAAAAGTAAAATGGCAAGGGAAATTTGTCGATGAATGCAAGCTGTACATGAGGAAATCTGCTTCAAACGAAGCTCCGCTTTCAAGTAGCGAATAATGAACCTCAACAGTGCGTAACGTACACCCCCGCATTGCGGGGACCCATAACCTGACTTTGCAGGGGGCCCCAAATATTCTCCGTTACGCCACTGGACCTCAATCTCTCAATCCTGTAATCGATTTCGGAACAATTTGTCGTGGGAAAATACTGGTGAAAGATAGTAACCATCAGGGGCGTATCTACTGCCGTATCAATGATTCAGGGCCTCCAAGCTACAAGGGCCCCAACATACGTAACTACAGTCCCATAACAAAGCTCCCAAATCTAAAATAGGGCCCCAAAGTAATTTTGATTCAGGAGTATCTACGCCAGTTGTAACCATATAACAATACATGTATTATCTATTCCTGTAAATATTAGTATAGCATTCGCGGACACACTGTGATTCACAGATAACTGGGGCATTGGAAAGTTTGTGCTCAGTGGGTGTGCTCACATGTGCATAATGAGCAGAACGACCCTATTTGTATAGTAATGTGTATGGAACAATTAATCTGAAACAAGGAGACCATTTTTACGCGCATTTATATAGTTTTGGATGAAACATGTTATCATTTTAACTGGCAACAAAAAGAATGATTTGAGGGTGGAGAATAATTCGGTGTCACTTAATTCAAAGAAGGCTCAGATCTTCTAACGCTTGAAAATTCATGTTGAGTCTGTATAGTATCCTGGGATAATAGTTGTAATGGATACCCTTCAGGGCCATAATCAATGTTAAATTATTATGACAACCTTTAAAACAAAAATTTCGAATGGTCATTAAAAGCTAGTTCCATTGTCATCAAATGGGTGAGTGAGAGGGAATGAATATTAACGTCGCACTGTTCAATTACACGAGAGCTTTTGGTGACGGACCACGTAATTTTGAACAATGCTCAAGTGACGAGAATGACACCTGAACTGACACCACCTCTCCTAAATGCCACACCACACCAACGGGAGGACGTTTGAGATCTCGACATCTTTAACGTGCATCGCTCCCCTACACGGTGGGTCTTCAGCGGTGCTAGGCTCGAACTCTTGACACGCCAGCCACGAGTCCGTTACTTTGACTACTATCATCACCACACGTCATCAAATGTGATTTAATTTCATAACACAAGGTCACACACTCAATACAATACTTAACACGTTGCGTTCTTTCCACTGGGATGTTCTTGAACTGGAAAATACAACTCAGCCTACAAAACCTTCATAAGATGTGGCTTAGAAATTAGGAAAGTGAGCCTTCAGAGTATAGGAGTCATTATTCATCCATGACATAAAATTACAAAATTCATCATAAGTGCGACATTGATAAACAGTCACTTAAGGCAACTCGAGAGAATTGGCGACGGACCTCGTAATTTTGAATCATGGTCAAGTGACGAGGACGACACCAGAATCGTCATTCTACTTTAACTTTTACACCACGGCAGCAGCATGAAACTTTGATCCAAGGCAGGTTTAACCTGCATCACAGTGTCTCTACACGACCGGTCTTCAGTGGCATCAGAGCTCGAACCTGTTACTCGGCAACGTCGGTCCCGAGACCATGACCGTTAGGCTACCGTGATCAAGCAAAATCGATCATACTCAGAGTTGTAAATATAGTTTAACATTAATTAAATAAAACAAATGACTGCCCTCAGCGAAATTCATTGTGACTGAAAACTTCTGATTTTAACGATATAACATGTATGTGTTATAAAATGATTTTCAAAACTATTTAAACCGTGATAACGTCATCTCGTATCACAATTCAAGCAATAAAGCAGTTACTGATCAAAATAGTTTATTCTTAGACCTATTAAGAGAATCGTGATCTCCTGCCTGTACCGGCTCTCCGCTTGTTTCTACTGTACGTTGAGGCTTTTGTTTAACAGTAATATATTACTATGTGTGTATTTCAGTTCTGAGACATGGAATTTTGCTATCTTCAGATGCAACTTGAGTAAAAGAATCGGTATTGAGAATTATAATGGTTCTATTTTAGAACAACTATGTATTAGATTTTTGTTGTTAGGCTTACGCAAGTACGAATTTTTCCTTAAAAATAAATGAGGAACTAATTTACCAGTACACCTTGCGTCAAAAGTATTTTTGGCGTGGTTTTAAAACCGCGTCAAATAAGATTATGGCACCCAATAGTTTTCAATCCAAGATAGCAGGCTAGTACTAAGAACTCGACCGAATCGTAAATTAATAGAATGGTTTATTCCTGAGGAAAGGGTTTAATTACATTAATTTTAAAAGAAGTAAAAAAAGATAAAATATGCAAAAATATACTTACTGTGTTTTTTTACAGAAAATCGGTTGTGGGAGAAATACGAGTACCAGGACTTAATGAAAAGAAATACGAGGCATTTAGAAACGCCGAGAAAAACACACACAAAAAAATGGAATATGAAGAAAAGGAAAATAATACAAATAACAACTGCAAAAACATTTAAATCTTTAAGCCGAAAGAAATAACCATCACTATGTAAAAGATTGATGGTGGAATCTTATGAATCCGATTCCTCGAATGCATAGTTAATATATTCGAGGAATTCAAATATATCGAAAATAACTTGAATAGTTTGCAATATATCTAAAACCTCTGAGTTTCTTTAATGAATTTCATGGGATGTCTAAAAATGTCTTAATTAAAAATAAAACTGAAGTAAAATGAATTGGAAAATTGCAATTTTCTGCCAGTGAAAAGAGAACTATTCCGATAGATTTATTATTGTGGCAGCTTAAATTTGCACCGTAAGATCCGTAATGAAACATACGGCCGTCAAATTTCTTATTCTGTCTGTAAAGTATTTTCATTTCTCTGTTAGGTTTATCACATTTAATGAAACCGAAATAAGAAAAGTATTAATCAAGAATAAGAATCATAAAAAAGAAATTTTTTTTTAAAAAAAATACTGAACTATTAGAAAACATAGTAGGAAAGAAAGTGTGAACTTTCGTCAATCCTTTTCGTCCCTGAAAAATTGAAAGCGGGGCCCTCGTATTTACCAATAATATTCGAAATATCCGTGTTCGAAAAAACGACAGATGAAAGTTTCAGTCTAGACAAAGCGAAGTATGGAAATGATTAAGTTTGTGAAATAAATGGAATTAAAATTGTCTGTAATTAATAAGGATACTGCCATAAACATAAACTAATAAAAAAATTAATTTTAATATGCTATAATAATAATAATAATAATAATAATAAAGAAAATATACCGTAAAATCCGGCGTATAACGCGCACTTTGAACACAAAAAATAAGATCGAAAATTAAGGGTGCGCGTTATACGCCGGGTATAAAAACGATAGCTTTAAAAATAACAAAAAGGATGGGCATAAAAAAAACTTACTTCTAGATGTATCGCGCGCGAAACACGGTTTATTTAAAAGAAACGACTTGTGTCTTATGAACAAGAACAGTTGTAATTCTAGAAGTATACTATTTTTACAGAAGTCTGGGATAATAACTCGAATAAAATACATCAAAACATAAAAACAATGTATATTAATACTTCAGATTTCTTCGTTAAAAAGGGGGTGCGTGTTATACGGCGAATATACCTAAAAATTAAAAAATTTAGCTTGAAAGTATAGGTGCGCGTTATACGCGTCGGATTTTACGGTACATAAAAACAAATAAATAATAAAAAAAAATAAAATCCATCTCATAAACAAGAATAAAATTACAATAAATAAATAAATAAACAAATAAACACAATAATAATAAACAAAATATCGATGGTAACCATGGAACAAAGTTAAAAATCGAGGTAACTATAGTGTAATGTTATTGCGCAACTTGGCGCTTTGCGTACTGCTATCAAATTTGTATGATAATGGATAAGTAGAAGCTTAATTTTGAGAGTTCTAGTTTCTCTAATAAACTAGCTTGATTAATTTTAATTGCCTAAAAATAGAGCGATTTTAATTATGTATTATAAATCAAGCAGAAAAAAATAGATTTAGAAATGCACACGTCGTTGAAGTAATATATGTATATTGGTAGTTGTATTTATACACACAACTCAGAAATTGACCTTAATAAATAACAATTTAAAGATAGTTGAATTTAAAGTCATAAAAAGAATTAGATCATTTTAAGTAAGTGACAATTATCTTCATAGATGATCTACTTTAAAACTAATTCCGAGAAATTTGAATTGGAACTATTTTCAAGAAGGAAGGAAGTTAAAACGCTGAATGCAAATCTGAGAATTCTTCACTTCAAATTAAATGATTTATTTTGAAGTTCCATTGTTCTGGCTTCTGGGATTGCATTTCAAATAAATTTTCCGAATAAATTAATATAAATTAGTTAATAAATGTTTATTAAACTTTTTTTTGTATTTTAAATGCAACCTTTTAGAGATTTCTTTCTTAAGGCTGTCTTCGGTTAATGCTAATGAATACGACCCGAATTTGGAACATTTTTTCAGATATAAGAGAAATGAAAAATTAATGATATTCTGGCTTCACTATTCTTTAGAGAGTGGCATTTTTTATCTTACTTAACATTTTTAACCGAGTTGATACATTTTTTCTGGTATAAAATGTATTTCGCATTTTTTATCCCACACCGTAATGTTAAATGGGCTTTGCCTTCACGTATTAAAACAAAAAAGAAAGTATTCACGGAATACTTTGAAATTTTTAAAAACACTATATTGTTAACAGAGGTACGAGTTATAATTATGCAAATTTCCATGGAAATTGTGTCATTTTTCTGTCTGAAAATGTGCTTCGCGTTTAGTTACAGCTCTCGTGCTTTTAACGAAGACAGCCTTATTATAATACACTCATCCAAACGATTTTTCCCCCTCAAATAATTGTAGCTGTTGTAATTTTATTATGGAACCTAATAGAGCGAAACTGAAACTAAGGATATAAGAATGAAATAAGGAAAACACTATACACACTGCAGCAAAATTAATTTCGGACCCAAGAAATTTAAAGAAACAGTTATCTGTCTAAAGATTCGTATTTTCATTATCTCTTTGAAACTCAAAATATCTACCACCTCACCAAAGCCTATTGAGTTTAACAGCAAGTTATCTTTTAAAAAATGAAATATTTACCTTTATCTCAAGTGATTTCTATAGTATAATTCTCATACGTATATCACCACCATGTTAGCAAATTTTGGCGATTTTTTTTTTTATTGCAGATTGATGTGTGTGTGAGATTTCGCACAAAAGGAATATTTTTTATTGCATGTATTAGAATGCCTTCACTTATATGCATATTCTGTAGCACTGATCCGCAACCCCCGGTCCACGGACCGATACCGGTCCACGGATCAATTGGTGCCAGGCCGCCTAAAGAACGTTAAACTATTGCCATTTTATTTAAGGTATCCGACTATGTTAGGAACTGTGATTTAAAAAAAAAACACATAAATGGATAACTTTCATGGTATTTAGAATAATATGGTAAATTAGAATACATGTATAAAATTGTTTTATGGACATTTTGACAAAAATATTTAAATACAATATTTTGGCAAAAAATTAACTTAGAATAACCTTTTTTTCAAAATGTTCTCCTTTTATAAAAAAATGCTTCTAAAATAATAATATTTTGCTTATATAAAGTAAAGACTTTTCCAGAGAGTCTGAACTTTTTTTTTGAAAAATTCACTTTATTTTCAGAGTTACAACCAACTGAAATAATGATCGGCATTTTTTTCTTAAAATTTCTCCCCTCTGTTGTCGTAAAACATGGATAAACCCGCTTCTAAGTTATATATTTCAAAAAATTCTAGTTGAGCCTCTGTACAGAGGTCTGAGTTATATACAGGCAAAATATATTATAATAGCAGCATTTTTCACAAAAGGAGAATATTTTGAAAATGGGTCATTCTATGTTAATTTTTTGTCAAAATAGTGTTCTTAAATAGTTTTTTATTATAATAATATTCTTAAAAAAATTTTATATACATTTCCTAATCTAAGAGACACTAAATATCATAAATATTATCCATTTATACGCTTTTGCAAAATCACGATTCCGAACGTAGTCGGATACTTTAAAGTGGTGCATTTCTCTCGGATTTGTGCAACTTTTCCCCCGGAAATCACTCTATATTTCACGTTAAATCACTTTTATTCATTTTTGGTGTAACTATATTTTATTCTGAAGACATATTTAAATGTAACTAAATTAAAATTGTTAAATCAAAACAATCCAAAATATAAACAATCAACGTGTCCCACCCTCAGCGGGCCGTGGTAAAATTATCAAATGTTGACCGGTCCGCAGCGATAAAAAGGTGGCGGTGTACTGTTCTATAGTATCTAATGAAAGTTGAAAGTTCCAAGAGATATTGCGTATACATAATCCAAATTGGTAATTCTGAAAATCGTACTTAGCGATGGGATAAAGCATATTTTTGTGGCCACGGTAGGCAAATGGTCATGGTTTTGAACTAGTGGCCGATGTTGTCAAGTCATGGGTTCAAAACCAAATGACATTGAAAACCCGCCGTGTAGAGAGGGTCGAGATTCACGTTAAATCAATAGATGCTCAAAGTCCTCGTGTTGGCGTGATGTGTGGAAGTTAAGAGAGTGGGATTCCAATTCGGGTGTCCCTCTCGTCACTTGACCATGGTTCAGAATTATGAGATCTATCATCAAATAGCCCTAATGATGCTTCAGATTACGGTGTTAATATACGACTAATGAAATCAATCAGTCATGTATGAATTTGCAATGAAATTTTTTTTTGATTTTCATAGTTTACTTTTTCTAAATGAATGATTACAATGCCCGGATCTTTTTTTAACCAATTTTTAATTACTTTTTCTGAAGCATAGCTACACTATAGTATTGTAAACTTTGTGTTTACACATGTCTTAACCTCTCAGGGGTCTCACCTTCTTTAGGTGGGTACGGGTGTCACAATCCCGAGGTACCCTAGTGATCTTTTCCTTTTCCCAAGGGGTTTACTATCTTTGGTAAACACGGGTGTCACGACCCCGGGGTACCCCAGTGATCCTTCTCTATTTTCGACCCTCCATCTTGTCATCCAATTTCTTTTCTTCTTTTCTCATCCAGACCACAGACCTATGAATGTTTGGCGCAGTATAGCCAAAACTGGTTCTTGTGCCATAAAGCACCAAACTCAACTCAACATACACGTGTCTTAACTTTCATTGGTCGCATATATATTTGTATGTATTGCGTTCATTAGTATACAAATAATTTTTGCTTAACATTCATTAGTGAATTGCATTATAGAATTATACTAGTTCGTAATTTAATTTTTGTTTTATGAAATTCGAAAATTACTAATTCGGAGACTATTTTTAGATTTTTCCCAGGAAAAAAAAAATGCATATACCTTTTGTTAAAATTAAGAGTATTTTTCACAACGTATGATACAAATTCTTTTATAAAACTTCTGGGAAACATTTTATTACTTCTCGTAAAATGTCATCTCTTGATGTACTGTTTTTGAAAGATCCTCACAATGAATTTTATTTTGATTTTAGAAGAGAAATATATGATGTATACTTCTACAATTCCTATTGCGGAATAATAGTTTTAGAGAATCGGGTGAAAATATTTGTTGTTTTTTACAATGAAAAGTTTCTGCGATGTATTGTTTTTTAAACAGTATTGTTATGATAGTATTTTATCTCGTGATATATCGTTAAAGGATTGCGTAAAGTTTTTATTCTCAGGTAAAGTAATGTTTCCCTATTAGTTAAAAGTTTGCCGAATAATTTTTTTGGTACAACGGTATGATTTTGAAACTGTTTTTAAACTCTTCCAACAAATATTCTTTGGAATTAAAGGGTTTTGCATGTAAAAAAAGCACCGATAGTATGTTAGGGCAGAAAATGAAATAAATCAGTTTTTTTAAATATTTTTTAGTTGCTCAAATTTAGATATACTTATCGCACGAACAACTGTACTTTTACGAACCTTTACGGCTAGGATCCTCAGGAGTGCTTCTTGTGCTTATTAAACATAATTTATCATACGTTACCATGCCAACACAACAGTAAAGATTAAAAGTGAAAATGTATTTGAAAACCATTAGAAATTCATTTAAAAAAATATTTTAATTACTTTTTTTTTATTGTGTTGCTCTTGTTTTTCACAGTTTTTTTTAAGGTATATATATTGTGGCTATGTGATGAATTCTAAAAACTTATAACCATATACAGAATTTTATAAATAAGTAATTTTCATGAAGAAAGAGTAATGAATGGGAAGTTTTGGTACTTGCGTATTATCGCAACCGTGTTGGCGACATATGAAATGGACCACATGGTTGCCAATTCAACGCGTATGACACAGACGAAATCGGCATTGCCAACTTAGCGAGTTATCTTGAAATTTGGCATTGTTGTAATAGTACGTAAGTACCGAAGTGATATTTGATTTTCATTAAATTTTTCTTTAAGTTTTGTTTTTTCAAATTTTTTTCTTTTTTGTTCAAATTAACAAATATAATCATGCATGATATTTACGTATTAT
>BMAV01016671.1:26135-37751 GCA_019973955.1 Trichonephila inaurata madagascariensis | reverse complement strand
CGGATCGTGGCTTACCTTGTCACGAGTTCGAGCCCAGCACCACTAAAGACCCGCCGTGTAGGGCAGCGATGCACGTTAAATCTTTCGAGAGCTGAAACGTCCTCCCGTTGGTGTGGTAGTTAGGAGAGGGGGTGCCAGCTCAGGTGTCGTCCACGTCACTTGACCATGGTTCAAAATTACGTGGTCCGTCACCAAAAAGTCCTCGTGTAGCTGAACAGTGCGACGTTAATATTCAATCAATCTTATATTTTGAAGTCATTTATTCGAGGTATTATCCCAAGGTATAGAAAAAAACAGTATACTTCTATAAGTATATATATATTTATATATCTATACATACAGAACTACAACCATTTAAATTCTGATGGAATTTAAATAAACAGTATTTCGATAAATGCAGAAGTTTAATTTTTTGCTATGTATATCGGTTTTTTTTCACTCTTAAAGCACTCGCTCTTGCAACCGGCGTATAACGCTCACCCGTAAATTTCAATCTTATTTTTTGTGTTAAATGTGTCGATTTTGTGTTTTGCTTTGATATTTATGTTCTGATTACTTAATATATAAGTTTATTTGTTAATGCAACTTTTTCCTAAAAATCAATGAAGATTAAGCCTTTTACACTACTGGCCATTAAATTTGCTGCACCCAAAAGGCGACATGCTACAAATGTGAAATTTAAACGACATTAAGAAGGTATTGCTACATGTGCAAATGATTATCTTTTCAGCGCATTCAGACAAAGCAGGCACCAGTAACGAAACCTACAATGTGTTTCAATGAGGAAATTGTTCATCCGGTTTCTCATACACAAATTGCGTTTAAACATTGTTGCCCAGTGAAAAGTTGTTGTGAAGAAGCAGAAAGGAATACCAACACGTTTCTCACTTTGATAAAGGTCGAGTTGCAGGGTACCGGGATTGCGGTTTATCGTATCACAGTATTGCTGCTGGCGTCGGTCGAGATCTAATGACTGTTAGAAGAGTATAGATAGAACCGATGGGTTCAGGACGGTAATACGGAATGCCGTGCAGGATCTCAACGGCCCCTATCACTAGCTGTCGAGAAGACAGGCATGTTACCCGCATGACCTTAATGGATCGTGCAGCCACGTCACGAGTGCTGAGTCAAGATTGGGGTCGTTTGCAAGACAACAAGTGTCTGCACGAACAGTTCGACGACGTTTGCAGCAGTATGGACTCTCATCTAGGAGACTAAGGCTGCGGCTACCCTTGACGCTGCATCACAGGCAGGAACGTCTTCAGTGGTGTGATCAACGACGAACCTGGGCGCACGAATGGTGAGAATTCATTTTTTCAGATGAATCCATATTTTGTTTACAGCATCAAGAGAGCGGCATCGTGATGAATACACATTAGAAGCGTGCATTTGTCATCATACTGGCCCATCACTAGGGGTGATGTTATGGGGTGCTGTTGGATACACGTCTCGGTCACCTTTTGTTTGCATTGATGGAACTTTGAGCAGTGAACGTTATATTTTAGGTGTGTTACGACCCGTGGCTGTACCCTTTATTCGAGCCCTGCAAAACCCTACGTTTTCGGCAAGATAATGTCCATCCGTATGTTGCCGGTATTGTACGGACCTTCCTTGAAATGGAAAATGTTCGGCTGATGCCCTGGCCTCCACGTTCACGAGATCTCTCGCCAATATAAAACGTCTGGTTCATGTTTGCCGAGTGTATGGCTCGTTACCATACCCCAATCACTACGGTTGATGAGCTGTGGCATCGTGTTGAACCTGCAAAGACATCTGTACATGTACATGCCATCAAACCTTTGTTTGACTCAATGCCCAGGCGTATAAGAGCTGTTATTTCTGCCAAAGGTGGTTGTTCTGGGTACTTATTTCTCAGGATCAATGCAACCAAATTTCTTGAAAATTTAATCGTGTTATTTAAAGTATAATATATTTGTCCAATAAATATCATTTTGTTATCTTCATTTATTCCTGGTGTAGCAGTTTTAATGGCCAGTTATGTATTTACGTTATCTTCATCTGCATCTTTCAGATAAAAACATAAATTCTAGATATTCTACAGTAATTTTTTCGTAGCTGCGTAAATATAGAAGTTACGTGATGAACACGTGACAGGTAGTAAAAAAAATGTGAGATAAATAAATAAATAATAGCATGTGCATTGTCATTTTATTCATGATTTCATTCCTATGTGATTTCCTTTTATTTACCGTTTTCTCACACAAATGGAGCGAATATTTTCTTAAAGTTATGGATGGCTCTGGTATATCATGATAGCCTAGTCAAATAATAATAAAACTGACATAAAGTAATAATAGCTTTTATTTCGCTGAATATTAATTTTCGGTAGTTACGTATTATCGCAACAACCGCCATCTTTATTAATAACTCCCCAAGTTGGCAACCCCGATTTCCTATTTGTCGCATGCACTGAATTGGCAACCATGTGCATTGTTTTGTATAATGTCGCCAATAGGTTGTGACAATACGTAAGTACCTAATATTCTAAGGATAAATTAAGACAAAACGATCTCAAATGAAAAGCATCTCTTGTGCTTTGATGCAAATAATGAACTATTACTCGCAGATGTTGCCAGATCCGTTGCTGGATAATTGGATTGTTCGAATTTCTTTCTTGATGCCACAAAAAGTATAATAAATCTATTCTTTATTAGAAAAATACATTTCTTTTTATAGTTGAAAATATATCTATTTAGGGAATTATTAGTATGCCTCAGCACATTATTTTTTTTTTAAATGAAAGGAAGGGACGATATTTTTTTAAAATATATATATATATATTAGCTTATCTATAGAGTATAATGTTAAACTTTTTAGATCCCTTTAACTGATTTTTTTTAAAAAAATATCATCTTTGAGCATATTTTAAGATCTAATATTTAAAGTATCTCGATTAAGAGTTTTTGATGTCTTGCTCATTTTTAAAGTATTTAATGGGATTCACAAAAAAGATTACATATCTTCGTATTATTGTATTTACTTGCGGCAACTGGTATCGCTTGTATGGTGCCGCACTAAAAAGTGACACCAGCTCCTGGGGGAATGAATTAGGTCTGCAAAGGTAAAAAATACCAATACGCAGCCCGGAAACATTTCTAATATAAATATATTTCAAAATCTATGAGTTTTTTTTCTGTAATTTTAAACAATGGTTTATAAAAATATTCTGAAAAAAGGCTATAAAAAGAGCTTATACAACTAAAAAAAAGTATGTTAAAACATCTGAAGACAAAATTTTGTGTCATTTCCTGAAATTGTGTCGTAGCAGATGAGTGATTCATGGTAACGAGGCTTCATAGCGGGAAACTTTCAGTTCCTGTTTACGCACGTGCAACCTCACACACACAAATACACCTACACATATGCATACACACCCACATATATAAACACACAACTCTTAAAATCGAGTTTTTGTTTCACTTTAAATTCAATTAATCAAAACTTTTGTATAAAGTAAACTGTATGGTAGCAAACTGTGTTTTCTGATTAAATGTAATGTTATATAATGTTATGATAATATATATATGTTTAAAATTATGTAATCTGCAACCACACACACACACACACACACACAAATACCCTTAATATACTTATAGAATTAAGTTAATTTAAAGGATGCAAAATCTGCATTAAAAATATGATTTTTCGACGTTTCTGACAGCAAAAAAAATACTGTACTCTCATTTAATGGATTTATTTTACTTAAGTTCTAATGTCAAGCATATTCATTTTTTTTTCTAAAAAAATGAAGAATTCATTCTAGATATTTAAAAGTTATATTCTGTAATTTATTTTCTCAATATTCATGAACAGTGGCGTAAGGGGAAAATATTAGGGCCATCTCCGCTGCAATATTAGGTTTTGGGCCCCAAGTCGTACTTGGCGTCAGTAAGGCTCTGTGATACCTAGAAACTTGACTTTCCCCCGCGAGATGTGGGGTGTACGTTACGCCACTGTTCATGAAGAAAGCACAAACCTAGTGAAAATTGAAATGCAGTGGCGTAACGGAAAATATTAGGCTCCTCTTCAAAGTCAGGTTTTGAGCCCCAACCCCAAATACGTACTTAGTGTCAGTCAGGCTTTGAGGCCCTTAGAATCCTTGGTCCCCCCCTCATTGTAAATATTGCGGGGGGGGGGGTGCGTTACGCCACTGCTGAAATGAATTAATTTTTCCATAGTAATATACAGGGTTATATTTATGTATAACCACACTTTAGATTTCGTGTTTTCTCACACTTAGCAACAATTAATTCTTTGTCTGAAAATTAATAATTTGCTCAAATATGTTATCAAGTCAACTCATGTGTGTGTGTGAATCCTTCCTCACGTTAAAAAAATTATTTTAAGAATAACAGCTTCGGTCATAATAAACTTTCAGAGTTCAATTTTAAAAAGTGATAAAAATGAATCGTAGAAAAATTTGTAGTACCATTTATTAACTGATGAATTTTTTTCAAGGTTTTTATTTTACTTGTGGTATTAAATGTTGCTATTGCTTGTTTATTGTTGAAATGTAGAATATTTTGCTTATCTTTCCGAGGATCAAATGATGCTATAAACATAAATATCAAACCCGGAAATCAACACTGTCGCCTCATTGAAATTATTGTTCGACAGATGTCTCGTTGATACGTTTTTTTTTGCTTGTAATTTTAAACCATTTTTGTAAACATTTAGTAAAATTATAGAAAAAAAAATCAAATACACAACATTTTTTCAAATAAAGTTTTTTAGTCCATACTAAATCCAATCCTTCTGAATCATTCTACTTTATAATGTACAATTATATTTTGTAAAATTTTAGATAAAAAATTAAGTTATTAATAGTTGAACAGTTTATTTTAAAAGTGATATAAGTCATTTTTTTTAAAAAAAATATAGTTATGATTATAACATTAATTACAATTTTATAGGTATCTATTTATTTTAAAAAAAATTGCAATCAATACGTTAAGAACTATTGAGAGATATTTTGCTAATTAATAACCATAAAATCAGGCGTATGACGCGCACCGGCTTATGACAAGCATCTATACTTTAAGCTGCCTTTTAAAAATTTTTTATGCATATTCACCGTATAAAGCGCTCTCCCTTTTATACGAAGAAAAAAAAATCTGAAATGTACGTATGCTATGCTATGCTGTTTTTTTTTTTTTTTGGAGTCATTTATTGAATGTATTATATATATCCTAGGCTTTTAAAAAAAATATTTTATCTTCTAGAACAACAACTCTAAGTTCATAAGATATATTATTTATTTTAAATAAGCACTATTTCGATAAATACAGAAGTTTAATTTTTTTATGCTGATCTCTTTTCTTTTTTTAAACCATCACTTTATTACCTGGAATATAATGTGCACCTGTAAATGTCGATTTTATTTTTTGTGCTAACAGTGCGCGTTACATGCCAAATTTTACGGTAATCAATATTTTTAAACGTATTAAAATATAAAACCTTACGTATCTCAATTTAAAAACGAAGTGACTTTTCCTACTTCAAAAATAAATGGCTCAATTAACAGTAAACAATAAATCTTTTGAATAATTTTTTTCCAAGAAATACGTAAAAAATATTTCTTTAAACTATGAAGATTGCAACCGATTGATAAAATTTCTTAATTACATCTGTAATAAATTGTGCAATGATTATTTATGTATAGTTTAAAAATTTCATAATATGCAATTGCGTTGTAGGCATTGTCTGTTTTGTTAGTTATGATCTTTCTGTTCAAATGTAAATTTAGATTAAGAGCCATTGTAGCGGATATCTATTAATAGTTGTAATACAATAACAAGTGCTTTATCAATGAACTTTGATGCAATGTTCTATTAGACGTTTTAAAGTAACCTACGAAACATTTGTTATTCGATTTTTCTACTGAAAAGTAAAGTAAAGAAATAAATAATACAAAAAGTCAAACGATAAATATTGTATTAAAGCTAAGCAATAGAATATAGATAAATGGAACGTATACTATTTGGATTTTATCCACATTTATGGATTATATCCACATTTGAATGTGATCAAAGTAAAATTGACAGTAACATATCCACTTATGTTATAGATGTGGTGTTTAAAAATAGAGTTTAAATACTTGAATTGTATTTTAATAAGATTCAAAATAAAAATTAAAAAAATTAACGCGAATTGCGCAGTATTTTCACAATTTCCTAAAGATGGTTATTGTTATTATTTTTTTGCAGATGATTTGTAGTCAACGTTTTCTTTTTCAAATAGCAATTTTTGCTATTCTCTTTTTGGCAACAAAATGTGATGAGACTCCAAAAGAATGTGGAGCTGCAAAGAATGCGAAAGCAGAAACATATCTCGAAACTGCAGCGGCTTTGATAGACAAACTAAGAGAAAATTTGCCCGAAGGTATGTAAATATAAATATTCATTATTACTGATGTAGTGTATGTATCTCGCAAAAGTATAGAATAATGAACATCATTTATAAAGAATAGTCTATTGAAAATCATCTATAATCGGTGTTGAATAGTATTAAGTAGAAGTGAAACACATCGTTAGTTTAATATTATTTTGATACTGAAATAAGCAAAGACTACAAACATTACGGAGATATTATGTATCAAACTTTATGTTCATGACGGTCACGCCATAAAAGCAATCACGTATTCCCCTTTGAATTTAAAACACAGGCATTTAAACTTGTACTTGCTGTTATATTTGTAAAATATAAATAAAATTTTTTTCAAATTTTATAATCGGATATAGGTGCTGAAGTACTTAGAAAAAAATTCAATCTAAAAACTTTATAGATTAAAAAAGTTTCTTGTACTACTAAACATGTACTTTTAAAAATTTAATATTAAATGCATTTTGCTTGCTTGTTGTTCGTTATTATTGTTTACAAAACCGTACGCTTCAAAGGAAATTTCTTAAAAGAAGGAAAAGCTGGCAGCAGCGTAGGTTGAAAACACACACTAGCGTTTATCATGTGACTATGATGTCACATAAATTTAGTCTATTATAAATAACGACTGTGTTCAGATGTCAAACTACTTATCCCTGTCCATTTTCAAGAAGTTAATTACCGCAAAACACACATTTCATATTAAGGTATACGACTACGTTCAAAACCATGATTTAAAAAAGTGCATAAATAGACAATTTTCATGATATTTAGTGTCACTTAGATTGGAATACACGTGTAAAATAGTTTTAAGGATATTTTATCAAAAAAATTTTATTGAAATTCAATATTTTAGCAAAAAAGTAACATAGAACACTTTTTATTCAAAATGTTCTCCTTTTATAAAAAATGCTTCTAAAATAATAATATTTCGCTTATATATTAAAGACTTCTCCAAAGAGTCTGAACTATTTCTTTTGAAAAATTCACATTATTATCCGAGTTACAACCCATTGAAATAATGATCGGTGTTTTTTTCTTAAAATGTCTCCCCTCTGTTGTAAAACATGGATAAACCCACTTCTAAGTTATATATTTCAAAAATTCTAGTTGACCCTCTGTACAGAGGTCTGAGCTATATATAGGCCAAATATTATTATAATTGAAGCATTTTTCATAAAAGGAAAATATTTTGAAAATGGGTCATTCTATGTTCATTTCTTGTCAAAATAGTGTACTTAAATAATTTTTTATTGTAATAATATCCTTAAAACAATTTTATATACATTTTCTAATCTAAGTGACACTAAATATCATAAATATTATCCATTTATACGCTTTTGCAAAATCATGGATCCGAACGTTGCCGGATACCTTAAAAAAAGTCGTTAAATGTCAAATTTGAAGCAGGATGTACAGGGATAAAATAGAAAATTAAAAAAAATAAATAAAATTTTTGCTTTTTTTAGGATACTTATTACTGTGGAAAAATAAATTTAAAATCTGTAACGTACAATTTTTTCCCAAATGACAGATATAATCTTTAAGAATTTCGTATACTTAAGAACAACGTAATATTATTTGTATTAATACTTAACAGTGTATATTATTCATAGATTTTGAATAATAACTGACACTCAATGTACGTTCTATCGAGGAAAAAGTCAATTATTATTCATTTAAGATATCTTCTACAATAGTAAAGCAATAAAGCCAGAGAAAACAAGTTAAAGCCAGATCCCTAGTCTATTTGATGCCAGACTGTCCACTTATTCGCCATTTATCAATCCATTTCCTCCGTCCTTCTATTTTTATTTCTCTAACGTTTTTCTTAGTTTATTGCTGTACACATATTTCAAATTCCGAGGATAGAGTAGATATGCATCTTACTTTAAGTCTGTGAAAAGGTTATAAGAAATGACTTCCAGAGGATGCGTTAATTCCAGATTGTTCTGCTATATTTAGGGTAACTATGTGATAAAAAAAATCAAGAAATATTTAAGATTTTGTGGGTAAGGTGTGCTATGCTTACTTTAACATGAAATTTGTGGTTTAAAGAAAAGCTTGGGAGCCCATATTAAGTTTTTCGTTTGTATAAAAGACATAAGACAAAGCTTCATGGTAATAATTCTTAATATAAGAATAAAATGATTAACGATAAAATTAATGACATTGTGTGGTAAAAGCGTTGGGTACTCGATTTCAATTGTTATAATTTCTTACTAGTTCTATTCCGAAATGCATCGTTAGTGTAAAAATGTAGTACAAAGCAACCCTCCCCCCCCCCACGCTTTTAATACAATGACATTAATTTTCTCGTTAATTATTTTATTCTTATATAAAGAATTTTTTCATTTTTTAGCTCGATCTACAATAAAAGCTCGTTTTTGTTTTAGTTTTTTTTAAACTATCATTTACTCATTGATGAATTAATCTTAAATGTGTGCGTCATTTTTTTAGAATCTAGAATATCCATTTCTATGCTATCAGTGCGTCGATACGGCATGGCTTGCAAAATGTAGTATCAGACAACTGAAGGAAATTTGGAAAAGTTAAGTTTGAAATATTTAATGAGGAATAAGGTGTAAAGTCAATGATATTTTTCACTAAAAATATAACTATCTGTATTAACCATGCGCGTTTTCACTTTAGGGTTGTAACTTAATCTTTTAGTCGCCAAATCAGGAAATGGGAAATCGTTAATTTTGATGATCCTGATCAAGACAATGGAACAAAATTATTAATTTTTTGTACTGTCGTCGGACCTGGACAAGTGAGCAAAATTTCGAATTAATCTGACTTTTTAAAGTGGGTAAAAATCGAGTTCAAAGATTCCGTTACATACAGGTGAAGCTAATGAAAAGCCTCTTGAAAAATATTTTCGGTTTGGTGAGGAAGCAATGAAGTTTGGAGAGGTTCTAAAAATGGTACTGAGGTGCAATATGAATTTAAAAGATCTTTCCTGCATCGGCACCCAGTCTATTTTTTATGAAAATTTAGATGCACTTTGCTAGGAGTAAGAGGAAATATTTTAAAAAGACAAAAATGAAGAAAATGACAAAGAAGGTGGAATATCAGCGTTGAAAGACTATTCCTGGATGTGAAAGACTATTGCGGCAAAAAAAAAATCTAGATAAAAGAGGAAAAAAATTTTATGAAAAAAAATTTTTTACTGTAAGGAATAGCAATATTTCCTATAAATTCATTTATGATTTAAATCATGAGAATGTGTATTTGTGAAGTGATAAAATAAAAATTTCACAACATTTTTGTTTCAATTATTTCCCCTGATTTTGTGAACAAATCTTACATGATATGAAGAATTGATTTTAATTTTGGATTCGGCATATAAAAACCAGTCATCAAAAACTTAAATAATCATCGATTTTGTTTTTGTAAAATGTGAAGATCAATAATCAAAGCTAAAAAATTTTTCAAAAAAAGTTGTTTATTTTTTGTATAAAATTAATGTTATTTGTTCATTAAATGAAGGGTGGGCAATTAGCGGCCCACAAAGCGGCCTTTGAACCGATATTTCTTTCCTGTGCGCGATTAGAGATTCGTCTTTAATTTTTTACAATTAGGAAAACAAAGTACCTGAAAGTGTTTCTATTAAGAAATCATCTGCAGAGTTTAAAGGATGAGGTCACAAGAAGATTTCAGGATTTTAAGAAAATTTAGCTTAAATCAGTGTGTTTCTCAAACTTTCAATATTTGCGACCCAATATTCAATCATAATTTTCCACGCTCCCCCCCCCTACATAATTAACAATGCATTCAATTCATAATACTATACTTAAACGCTATAGCTACAACACGATTTTAACCTTTTGCCACCGGCGAATATATATACGTCTCGCTCAACCCATGCGTTAAATGCCCCGGACGTATATTTACGTCTTTCCGAAGTGAGATCTTTTCTGTGTACTGCTATCCATAAAATTATTCTGAAGTCTTTGGAATGCAATAAAAGGACCTTGACAGTGTTTGCGAAGGATTTACTTAATATCGGAGGATTTCCTTATTTATATTCCTTTTCTTCCCCTTCCCCCAACGTGGAAATAGGAGGCATTGGGGAGTGAATCGCGTAACTTTTAATCGGCAGTGAAAGGATTATCTATAAACCGTGCAAATTATCAAGATAAGTGTTAATTTTTGCATATAATTTTATATGTGACTAGCCCACATGGAGTAATTGGTAATTATTAAATTTGTTCTTAACTTGGTATTGTTAAATTAATTCTAAGATACATTTACAAGTATATTATATCAGTGTAAATGTTCATTTTATTTTTCATTTTGTCGGAATGTATTTTGTTTACTTTCAATAAATTATTTTTTTAAAAACTTTTGTTTTCGACTTTTCAATATGCTCGCGCCCTCCCTGTAGAATTATCACTTCCCCCAAGGGGGGTGTGCCCCACAGTTTGAGAAACACTGGCTTAAATTTAATTTACTCTCTATCCCATTATTGCTGTTATTAATATAGCACCTGAAAAACTACAACTTGAACTTTTATTTTGAGGTTAGATCACAGTGTGAAAGAAATGTTTAATGCTGTGACACTGATTTTTAAAAATCTTTATCAGCTGAAAAATTGCCATGTATGAAGAAATTTACTACGAGATTGTTCTTCATATTTTAGTCGATATGGGTGGCGTGGTTGGTTTGTCCCTTGCTTTCTGCACCCAAGGATGTGGGTTCGACCACGACCAAATCGGTGGATTTTCATGATGCAGAAAATAGACAGTGGCAATTTCGAATGATTATATGAGTGCCTGTTTGGTTTGGGTGCTCTCGGCAAAATTAAATCATATTACAGGTTCAAATTGTCAGAGCTCAGGTGTCTCCCTTTAGGGAGGAAACTGGGCGTCAAAATTACTTGCGGTGATTGGTATCCGCCTATATGGTGCCGCATTAAAAGAGATACCAGCTTCCGGGGAATGGACTAGGTCTGCAATGGTAAAGCACCAATCCGCAACCCCCCATCACAAATAAAAAAAAATATTTGGGAGCAAAGGTTTTGCTGCATGAAGATCAACAGGAGTAAATATAGACGCAAGTTGACTGATATGAACTTACTGGATATGATGAGAATTTCGATATATTTCAAACTGGATATGATGTGCAATCTCACTCTTGTGATATTAAAAAAGTGCAGAAAAGTGTGTAGAGTGCATTTCTCTTATTAAACTGATTCTAAAATTAAATGTCCTT